>CAJNIZ010004276.1:5192-21827 GCA_905231905.1 Symbiodinium pilosum
GCTGGTGGTGGTGGTGGTGGTGGTGGTGGTGGTGGTGGTGGTGATGGTGCTGGTGGTGCTGGTGGTGGTGGTGCTGGTGCTGGTGCTGGTGCTGGTGCTGGTGCTGGTGCTGGGGCTGGGGCTGGGGCTGGGGCTGGGGCTGGGGCTGGTGCTGGGTGGTGGTGCTGGTGCTGGTGCTCAGCGATTGTCATCACCTCTTGGGCGGCAGCATTCTGCAAAGGCATTACTGCGTCGCCCTGCTTGATTCCGCAATTGACAATGGCACGGGAAGGTAATAGCCAATAAACAGGCCGTGAAGGCAACTGCCCTCAAACTATGACCCCTTCTGGTATCTTATCTATTGAGGGCCATATTCCCTTTCGAATAAGCCTTGAACCCATTCCGCTCTGCAGTCAGGAAAAACGCGTCGTGGGCGCGCGTGGCTAAAGCCACGAAAGCTAGACACCAAGGCATTCAGATCTGTCTTGCTCCTTGCCGAATCCCTGAACCGCCAACCCTCATCCACCAGCCAAAGTACCTCAATACCACAGCCCAAACCCACAATCACTACAGCAACGCGGCCGAGCAGCACTGTACAGTTGGGCAGACCAACAACGCAGGAGGCGAAAGTACTTTGATCAGGGCCTTGGAGTGATTCCAAGGGTTACTGAAAGGTGTTGCAAGCCAGATTTTCTGATTTGTGTGTAAGGATGGGCGACACCCGGGTCACTTGA
Source organism: Symbiodinium pilosum (assembly GCA_905231905.1). Lineage (NCBI taxonomy): Eukaryota > Dinophyceae > Suessiales > Symbiodiniaceae > Symbiodinium > Symbiodinium pilosum. The sequence goes on from CAJNIZ010004276.1 coordinate 5,906, forward strand.
CCATGGCACTGGCTTTGCGAGTTATGACAGGTGAGATGGTCTGTGCTTTCAAGTGCGAGAAAGCAACAACAAATAAAGTATGAAGCTGAGGTAACTGTATACAAGGTCTGGGCAAAGTTCTAGGGAATAGGGTAGCTTCTTAAAATGGCACTTGGCCACATATGGCAGACAATGCTTGCGAGAGCTCCGTTTACTAGTGAGGACCCAACTTGTGTTATGGCCTGGCTTTCAGTGGACAAAGATTTGGATGCTGTTGAGGACGGGGCCTGCGCTCCATGCCCCCTAGATCACCCTAGTAACACGTCCGCTGGAGCTGCAGGAGAATTGCAACACCATGCTGGACCACAGTGTTTGTGTTGCTGAAGATCTTAGGAGCTTCGCCCGAAGCGGTAGCTCACCTGTAGGATTGACCAATGAAAGCGTTCCTTCCAATCTACCGAAAAGCCCCATGACGTTGCTTAAAGCGGGGCGCCCATAAGTACCCTAGGGATACAGAATCATTGGCTCCCAAGAAGTGAACACGCCAGAATTCTATTGCAACTCTTGAATATTATGATTCAACTTCATTGAACCCCTACAGCACCCTAAATCCCAACCCTGAAGCCAAAAGCAAGCGCGGCACCTTCATAGTCCAGAACACCAATGGCTTGTATTCCGAGGAATCCTGGCCCTTCGCCACCGCTGTCAAAGAAGCCTTGCTCAAATATGCGTTTGAAGGCTAAGGGCGTTGGAGCCCGGGTTTTGAAATTTAAGGGTTCATGTTGTTGAACATTTTGAGCTTCGGGTTTCTGCTTCTTGGTTTGGCAGGTCGTGGGAGAGGAGTTCAAGATCTAACGCTTTAGAATGTACATCCAGAACCGCAAGGTCGTAAAAAAAAAGGTCAGGGAAACGGGTTTACTTCGCCCGTGCTCCGTCGACCAGCCTACTGCAACCAAAGGGGTAGTTCGACAAATGAACAGGGCCTACAACATGCAAAGGCCTCCGCAGATTGGGAGTCCTAGTAGAAGGCGCGCGACCGGCCCACACCTGGCCATGACCTAGTCACCGAATATGAGCGAGCCTTGGATTTTCGCCTAACCTGCACGGCGACCGGCTTTGAAATAGCTTTCCTGTAAGCGCTTGGTATTACATGCATGACGTCTTCCAACGAACACTTTGCATGTGCATGGAAGATCCAGTGCTTCAGGTACCCTAGGTCCAAAGCCCAAAGCTCCAGAATCTTTAGAACCCTAAACTCCAACCGTTGAGCTAGCGCCAAGGAGCATCGGCAGGCCAGCCAGTATCCAGGTTCGAAGCCTATGGAACTCGCAGCCGGCAGTGTCTGGATGTAGCTGTCCGCAGTTTTCTGGGCCAGATGTGGGCGGTCTTTGTTGCTATCATTCCCCAAGCAATGTGGAACCCCACTGCGTTTTCTGCCACAACCGTCGTTGTAAGGCCGGTGATAAGGTCAGTATTCGCTTGTGGGCTACAGGGGGCTCATAATCCCGGTTTCCATCTAGTGTCCAATTTTCTTTTCGGAATGATTCTCCAGTTTTGTGGTAATGTCCTTATATAACCTCTACATAATCCTATATACCCCGTTTTCAAGGTCATACAGGGATACTACCCCAATAATAGTGGTGAATCAAATAGGAAAGGAAATGGAAACTGGGACTATGCAGTGGTTTAGGAGAACAAGATGCAGAGGAGAACTTGAGGGGCGTGTGATTCACATCTCTCGGGTCTGACAACTTGGTTCCTAGAAACCTGAACACATTACAAAGATACTTCTTTTCTTTTTTTAATTAAGTATGGAGCCGCAGAACATTCAAGTAACATGGGACCACGGAGCTAGGTGTTTGACAGCATGCCACCCTACTGTTGAATTGCTACACAAGTATGGTGCTAGCACTAAGTTAAGTAGGCATATTCCAAAGAACTAGCGGAATCTCCCTAATAGTAATTGTAAGGGAGTGTAGTTTCAAATACGGTCTAGACTTGAGAAGAGACCCCGACTGGGACCCTATTGTAGCTTATAGGAGCTACTGCGGTGACTGCCTAGGCAGGATTGGGGGTCTCGAGTAGGGGTGCCCTCCAAATGGCACTCAAGGGGTCAGACGCCTGGTTTCCTGATACATGTTCCTAATATACTTGCATGACATGGGACATGTATGTTGTCGGGTCGGGGTGTTACTAGAGGAGGGGAATACCAGCCTCCGTCGAGAAACATGGAACCCACATAAGCCCCTTGAAGCATGACAGTCGTCTGCTGGGTTCTGTTCTTGCTCGGGACTTGTGCAGACCTTTAGGATTGTCCACAAAAGGCTTCCGGCCATGAACGCAAGCCATATTTGATAGGTTACGCCGGGCACCTGAAACACGAAGGGCTAAGTTGTTCAGGGCCATGAGTCTCACCCTCACATGTCCCGCGCGTAGCGTAGCAATCCGGATTGAAAGGGCACGAACACGAACCCAAGTTGAAGACACTTCAAGCCCAGCCCCAGCCCTCAACCCTTAAACCTCAACGCAACACCAAGAATCCTTACACAACCAAGTAGCAGTAATCCCTTTAGGATTGGATCGAGTGCACTTCGCTGGGTCGCATTCTCTATCCCTGAGAGGATGAAGCGTTCATGGCTTTGGTTGGGCTTACCTGGAGCTGAGAAATTTGTAGAATCATTGCCGATGTGTGTGTGTGTGTTTTTGTTACGCGGGTGTGGGCCAAGGCTACCTTGCTTTGCGTTCCACGTAGGCAGGTTCGGGCTAGAGCTTAGCGTTGAGGATTTCAGGCATTCCGGATCTGCAGTTTTTTTTAAAAAAATTTGCAAGCTTTCATCAAAGTGCTTACAATACTGTGAACTGTCAACGAGTCCGGTGCCTATACTACCCACCGGTCTTGACGTCTTCAAGGCTAGACACCCATGGGGACTTGGACCAAGAAGCCCCAGAACCCAAGAAGCCCGAGAACAATTACCAGACTAAATCCAAGGGGGGGTGCCTCCCAGTCAAAATCTGCGGCTGTCAATTACTAAGTTACTAATATGGATAATGGAAAATAAAATGGAAACTACTATAGTATATAGGGGTTATAGAGGGGTGAAAGTCTCAGCATCTCAAAGGGCTTCATACCAATCAGGACCAATGATGTTAACCCAACTTCCCACCCGAAGCCCAGCCAACCGCATATCACCAACACAGGGACCTAAACCTCAAACCCTTAAAACCGAATCCGAAATCCTAAAACATGACGTCATGAAGAGTCAGCATAGGGATGCTTTTAGGGTTCGTGGTAAACCCTCTGATTCCTGGATTGCAGCTTGGGCGTGAAGCCTCCCTAAGCCTTGTACCCAAAACATAATGCTATCCAACCCTGCCCTACCTAAACCCGAAGAGACAAGCGTGTGTATGTAGGTGAATTATGTATGCCAGCTGGTCACACGATAAGCTCTCCTCCCGGTTCGAAGTGGAGACCGGTCATGTTGAATATACAGTCCTCAGATTGACAGGAGTTGACGCATGATTTGGGAGATTTCAAAAAGTTACAAAAGCTAGGGGCCACCTTGTGGAAGTCCCTGTCATGAGGATAACTGCCATCCATTCCAACGTTGTCTTCATCTTCGCCTTGCCCACCTTCGTGGTCCTCACCATAGAGGCATTTGTTGTTCGCCATGGCCATCATGATGATGGTGCTGGTGGTGGTGGCAAAGTCGGCAGCGGTTGCGGCGGTGGTGGTCCAGTTGGTGTTGTTGCTGGCATTGTTGTTGCTGTGGCTGCTGTTGTTGGCGCTGCTGCAGTTCTTGCAGCTGCTGCTGCTGCTGCTGCTGCTGCTGCTGCCGTTGTTGTTGTTGTCGTCGTTGTCGTTGTTACTAATTATGTTGAAGCTTATGTACCTTCAGGAGGGCAGGAACAACAATCGGTTCATCATGAATGCCGGTGAAAAGTGATGCAAGTGGACAGATCATCTCGCCATGCCTCTGCATATGGTGGCTTCCTTTTAGTCCTAGGCCTAAACCTTGAAGTGCGCATTCCTGTATTACTCTGGACTAAGGCGTGCACCAGAGGGTCGGTACCTCGGAGTCTTGGGAGATAGGGCAACCTAGAACCCTCGAACCCCTTTATGTCAACCTTCAGCGAGCAAGAAGGAGGAAGTCACAGTTGTGAGCAACCAGTGAATGTGCAATAATTCGGAAGCTGAACTACCGGATGTTTGAGGAGTTTAAATAAAGTGGATTCATGTTGAGGCCGGAAAGCCCTTGAGCACACGAGCCTGACTCCTCATGACAATTAGTCCCAATTGAACGGCTATTATGAAGGGAGTGGAGGACTTGTCAGTATTCTTTGGGCTTCCTATAACAGTCGCTAGGTCCAAATTGTAGATGAGAGTCTGTCCATGTCCTCACCACCCAGACCCCCAAAGAGGTCAACAAATAAGATCCCCTATAACATCGAGAATTAGGAAGAGATGCCTCCCGGATTTTTGAGGGCTTACTTAGGGGATCCCAGAGGCTGGGGTCTTGGGTGTATTTGCTTCTTCTATATCTATAATTTATAACGGGATAGCGCTCCTGAACATTGAGCTGCTACATCAAGCACAATCTTCAGGGGCTGCGTCCAGATTGACGCAATCCACATCCATCCATCCTACATGGGAGCTTGCCTGATTGTTTGTGAAAGCCTCCATCTGCCCGGGACCCTTCCAAGCTCTAATTTAAACGTTTATGGGGGGGGACAGTAAGCGATTAAAAAACCGGTTTGAGCACTTCCGAGTTCACAAAAAAGGAAAAACTTGAGCAGTTATCTTTGCCGACTGTGCTGTGGTAAGAACGCGGACACGGCACATGCGATAGGCTGATTTACGCCCGACACCGACCAATGCAGCAAGTATTTCCCAAAAGCGGGCTCCCCTTTTGATACAAAAATACTCTATACGAAGTTCCAAATCATGAAGCGCAATTTCCTGGAAGTCGCAACCCAATTATGACCCAGAGCATGAACCGATAAGTTGGAGATGTCGGGCTTCTGGATCTCCCAGCCTGAGTGTCCCAAGTTTCCAGCCCCGAACCCTACAGCCATTTCTTGTGCTCTTGATTGAAGAAGAGAACGAACATTTGTCATAGATAGTAGTTACAGAAGACCTTGGGTCTGAACCCTTGATTGATTGCTGTAATCCCGAAAAACCTTGTCTCTTCTCTCAATTTGAGGCAAGGATCGACTCCTTTGGTGCACTGCGCGACAAGACCACTACCTTCCGCTCAATATTCAATAGAGCGGCCAAAGGAACCAGAAGCGGGTTTGGGGATATGTGGCTGGTGCAAATTCACTTCACCAAGGTTATTATGTAGGGAGAAGGTTATGGACAATCTCGTGAATCTTCAGGCTCTTACATTACGCAGTGAAACGGTTGGGCTCTCTCTCTCCCTCCCTCCTTCCCCTCCCCGTCTCTCATTCTCTCCTCTTCTTGCTCTTCTGCTTTTTCTTCTTCTTCGATGGCCATGCGCATCCCAAGGGCGAGGGCCGGGATTTCATCTTGCACCCACTTCCCGTCTGGATGCTCACAGGAATGAACGCCCCCTCTCTCTCTCTCTCTCTCTCTATGTCTCTCTTCTTTTCTATCTCTCTTGTGCCTACACCAACATTCTGTTTCTGAAGGATGCCAACGGGGGTAGGGTGAGGCTTGTGCAGCATTTTGGGTTTGGGGTCTAGGGTTACCTGCAAAAATGAGTTCATACGGGGGTCATTCAAAATCATCTTCAAGGGAAACCATGTCTCCCTGTTGTCCTGATCTGCCCCTGGGGCTTCTGAGGCCCCCCCCATTTCGAGAAACACCAATGCCTGGACGTTCATGACTCGGCTTCTAGCCCAACTCATTACTTTCTTTGATGGCCTTAGAGAGAGGCTATCCAGTTAGAAGTAATTTGAAAAGTCCCCGCACTTCCAACTGCATACCCCATATCCTGATTCCCATCATCCTCCAAAGTATCTGAAGCATATGAAATGAAAGCACAATTTGAGATCCAGGCGGGGATCAGATCCCCAAAAGGGATCTAAACATCAGATACTCAGATTATATGGGGGATTAAGGGAGCTTTTCAGGGCTTATGTAGGTGAGCTAATCTTTATTTTCTCCCAGCGTTTTGAGCATATACTCGTCTCAGAAGCCCCTTCTCGTTTGCTTCACAGCAGTTCCGCGGTGGGTATTCTGGACAATGCATGGGCTCCTTGCAACATGGATTCCTCATGTTTCAGTCGGGCCCCCTTCTGACTCGGCCGAGATATTGAATCGATGTAGTTATTTGATTCTTTGTGTCCGGCCTCCCATTGTATCTCGTATCAGCTGTGGACTGCAGATGCACTGGAATTAGTGATACTTATGAGGAAACCCAAAGTTTGAATGTTCTTTTGGATGTTCCTATATATCCCTATAGAATACGAACATAAGCCTGAACTCAATTAAACAAATGGAAATAAACCCTCGCAACAGAACTAGCTCTGCCGAGCCCCACACCTCGCCGAACTCTGAAACCCTAAACCCCCCAAAGCCCCAAACCCTAACCCCGCAAACCCTAAACCCGGAACCCCGTTTACCCCAAACCCTACCCCTCCCTCAGCCTTCAACCCCAAGCCCTCAGTAAAGTTGAAGTGCTCAGCGGACACGCTTGCTGCCTTCATTTTGGAAACCCTTGGGCCCAAACATGGACATCAATAGCGGACCTACATGTTGTCATGTCAGTAGTCACCTGAAAAAACTCTAAAATGCTAATGTCCAACCTAATTCAGGGTCCCAGCTTCAATAACACATGCGCGACCTACATGCTACGGCCTTCAAGCAATCCAATGCTGGGCAGACCTCGAATCAGGCATCCTTTCGTGGATGGACACTGCTCCCTTTGGAAAGCATATCTTTGAAACTTTCTTAGATGTAAGAGCATCTGGCTATATATCCGACATACCTGCAGACTGCAATGAAACCGCTGTCGTGTTTCGAGACATTTGCGGCTTTCTACCACGTAGCCGCCATCAAATGCAGCTTTTCAAATTGTGGGTAACTGAAATGCTTGCGTTCCCATAATGAAGCTCCGGCTTTTCAAAGGAAACTTGAACTGCAATCTTGAATAAACCCCAGAAGCCCATCTACGCACAGAGCAGCTCGAGCAAGCTGCAGCCGCGGGGTTTCCGGGTTTAGGAAGCGGACACCTCGCCTTCATCAAACCCATTCTTGATGACGATCCGGATAAATCCTGAGTTGCAACAAGGGACAAGTCTGAATCAGAAGGATGCTTTTCGGGTGCGCGGGAAACTTGATAGTGAGATGAGCCAATGGGGGTAAGTACTGCCACGTGCAGAAATGGTACTCCGGTGTATGTGACAGAATCACGTCGGAGTAGCACACGGTAGAGTGTCATTTTTAGGGCAAAGACTTTTGCATTAGCAAATGTCTCTTGATCCGCGACATTCCGCGACTGTGCAGGGTTCTTTCTCGGAGGAGTTGTTCTATGGATGCAGCTCCTTCGAGTCCCGCCTGTGCATGTATCGCACATTGAAACAGCTGAAGCTTTAAACAAGCAGACTCGCGTCCACCCAAGTCTGCGAAACAAGAATTAAGGCTTGCAGTTCCAGCTTCTGACATCGGGTTCCTACAAAACATCCCATGAACCCAAAAGCAAGCAAATGGTCGCCCAGAATCCAGGAAAGTAGGTAAATAAGCTGTTAGTCTACAGTTTCGCACGGAATCGGGAAGAGCTGCTGTAACGGCAGACAAACAAACGCCTAGGCCATAATCAGGAACCAACCTTGGATTAAAGAAGGTAACAAAACCCCACTACTTCTCCGGCGACCTACATCCCTCCACCCCTCATCCACAACCACAACTTAAATATGCCGACTGTGGTATACTATATATATATATATACACATATAGAAAATCTAATATTTGAGGGGTAGGGAGTTGAAATATTTGGGGGAGGGATGAAGGCACTGAGAGGCATAAATCAATTCGTGTAATTCCTGCAGAAGGCTGAAGCGGTACCTATCTTAGACCCTGATATTTCTTTTATCTTCAAAGTAAACCCAACGCTCTATTGTGGTTATAAAAATTCCTGTTTTATTCAGGCTGCTCTGGCCAGGCTCCAGTCGAAGCCCTGAACTCTACCTGGAGGATCATGAGACTTAATAATGGCTAATTAAACCCAAGCTTGCGTCCCATGTTATAATCTTCCTCGATACCCTAATGGAGGTTACCGCAATGATAAGTAGGCTACTATAACCCATCTTTGAATGATCCCTAAGTCCCATGAACCTCCATGTAAACCCATAGCCGTTGTAGGGCCAGGCTCCAGTTTCAACTGTGGCCGTGCTGTTGTCCAGCGTTTGTACGCTCAGGCAGATGAGTTCATCTCCTTCCTTTCTATCCACAGAAAGCTTAGGTTTGGGGTTAATCTGGTTTGTGGTCTCTTACCCTTTACCACAACAAGGATCCCAATGTATATCCCCGTGAAACAGATTCCTAATTCAAGAGGCCACCAATCTGTGTAAGGCTTGGGGGCCAATACAAACGATGAGTCCTGGATGCCAAGAGATGTTTACACCTGGTGCCCTGCTTCGGGGGTCCTCTCGCCTATGAACAATATCTTCATCGTATTTTTGGGTCTACTTTTGGGTCCCCTAATTATGGAAACTACCATGTTCAGTACCTGATGTTCGTAGGGATGAAAACGGTTCTGGATTCTTGCAAGGCTTGTCACCTATGAAGGCACTCTTTTTTTGCGTTCGCGCCGCATTCCCCAGCCGCCCCACACAATAAACACTCTATACACCTAGTAGTGTAAATCGCAAAACCCGAACCAGAGGACCACAAGACTGGGAATCTGTTAGTCATCCTGTACACCACTGACTTTCACATGTTCCCCCGAGCCGAACAAGATCTCATATTGGGGTAGAGACTTTGTTTGGGACGTTGTTTCGTCTGGGAAACTTCAACCGCTCGGGAGTGCCCTTCCCTCCGGGAACCCGCTGTCGGAAAGGGAAGACTCAACGCCCGAGAGGCATTGTCAGCGTCAGGCCAAACCCGCAATCCGGCCTGAAGGAATCTCGTGCCAGGCTACAGATCTACAATCCACATGCCTTCCGCAGTTTTCCTGGAAGGTAGATGGACTGTGTTCGCTACGCTTAATGTCAGAGCCATACTGAATCTACAAGCAATCCGCAAGATGATCCATTTAGTTCAACCAGCTTTGTGCTGGATTTGCATTGGGCGGGTTAGCATGCGTGCGCGGGCAGGGAGATGCGTAGCTCACCATAATCCCACGTGATCCATGTAGGTACATAGTACATGCTTAGACCCAAGGGGCTCACACATAAATGTTTTGGGCCCAAGTATATAGCGTATTGCTATACGGACCCTTTAGCAACTAGGATGTTGCCGTGGTGAAATGTGTTCATTCGCTTTGAAAAGCCAGGGTGGGTTGGAGCTTACCTGGCCTACCTCCATGCGGACTTGCAGGAGCCAAGTGAGTTGTGCATTTTGGTGGAACCAGGCAAGATTGTATCTTGTCCACCAAATACTATACTACACCTGAAGTCAGGAAATCTTCTTACTATATAGCGTATCCCGAGGTCAAAAACATGCTCCTCAAGTGAATGGCTTTTAATGCTTACGCAGTTTTCCAAGCTGTCAGGCACAGCTAGACTTCACATAGTCTGACTTACTTTGAGGGAGAAAGGTGCCACCCTGCTTAATGAAAAGGCTCTTTATAATGTGTTTTGGGTACCCCGTTGCCATAATCAAGCCCTATGAAATGTATTTCGATTTTGGGGCCCTGAAAAACTAGGAAGGTGTTCAACCACTTTTTTCCGAAACAGCCCCCTAAGCTTCAACTCAAGAAGCCAGAAACAAGCTCATAAAACGGAAGCCGACCAGTTGTATGAAAAGCCCTTCAAACCTTGAAGTTCATAGCCCAAATCAATGGGGCTAGCCCCTGAATAAGGCCCATCGTTTGGAGGCCTTTTTCAATCTGTCAGCCCTTGACTCCTCCAGGTTTTGGGGCTCAGACCATCCCTTTTCATCAATCCCGACGTCTCAAAGCCCTCAGGACCAAGGGAGTCTTTGCGGCCCCCTTGCCCCTGCTAGGTCATTTTGGGGAGTGGAAAAATGGAAACTACTATCTAGGGTTTAGGGTATAAAGTTTAAAGAGAATACAACAGTAAACCCCTGATGTGTAGATAGCTGGAAGTGCTGAGAAAATCCCCGTTCCCCCAGCTGCACCAGTTTAAACCGTAAAAGCACAGAGCCTGAAATTTCTGCAGGCTGGTGTGATCTTGGCCACTTTCTAACGCATACACCAAGCATCGCCTGGAGCGTTGTGCTTGCAGAGCGTCATGTTCTGGATTGAGTTCTTGACACTTCTAAAGCTCGAAAGCTGTTCCTACCAACTAAATTTCTTATCTTCGAGGGGTTTGAATGGGCGCAAGGCTTTGTCGATAACCCTCATCGCGATCCTGTCTGCAAGTGTATGGATGACCATTAACCATCGTGAAGCATTTCGAGATTTCCATCAACTCGCGAGGGGCTTCCTCCACTGACGTAGCCAACAAAACAATCCATCGAACAGTGGTACAGGGCCGCAACAACTTCTCTGCGTGCTGCTATCTGTATATGCACATATATGCTTAAATTCGACGGAGCACTTCAGGCATCAAATTTGAAGATGCATGAGCAGATAGCCCTGGATTGGTGGGTGGTGGGTTGGGTGCAGAACATCTTCTCAGCGCTACAGTTTCGTTTCAAAAGCCCGTCCTCATCCCTCAGTGTTGAACCTAACTACTCCAATGCGGATGATTTTCGGGGAATATGGAAAAGATTTGCTGTGGGGCCGGGGCACTTTTAAATGAGCCAGTGAGTATATATTAGTAGAGAAATTCTGAGTGGGGACTACGATGCCCTGCATCCTGCAACCCTCAGCCAGAAGCCAGAAAATCAACTTTATGTCCGAAGCCGTAAACCCTACGGCTGATACGCGGAATCCTGCAAGAGCCTAGGTACCTTATACTTTGAAAATTATAGCAATACCGTGTCACAAGGTCGTACATGTTTTCTTGAGTGTCAACCCCATGTCCAAAATCCAAACCCTCTCAACCCTAAACCCTGAGCCTCTCGAAACCTCAACCCCTAAACCCTAAACTTACCTTTGGTTAGCTAGGAATGAAGGGTTGGATCCTTATAGTAATCCCTATATGACCCATACTAGTAGGTTCCATTTTCTTTTTCATGCCTTCATGCCCAGCAAACCAAAGCTAAGAGGAAATTCCACCTGTCATTCGTCAGACCTCAGAACTCCTAGACCCTAAATCCCACCTGTCAGCTTCCCCATCTTTCCACACAGCTGATTCGTTGGCAGGGTAGAAGTTGAAGTCAACCAGGTCTTGGGCCTGACTACAAGGATAGGGTTTAGAGTTTAGATGTTTAGGATTTAGAGTTTAGGGTTTAGTAGGGATTATATTAACGGTGAGAGTGGCAAAGGAAATGGAAACTACAATAGGATCTATAGGGAATACAGTTGCTGTTCGTTCACGAATGTAACTACGCTAGGTTTTAGGGGACAGGGGTCTCAGCACGCGCACCACCCAGCAGGAAGTGGGGTTTCGGGATTGTGGCTTGGGAGGTTAGGCTTGGCATCATAGTATATACATGTATACATATAGATATGTAGAATAACAGCCTTCCCTTATACTTATACCGGTAACTTAAAACAAATCAAGTTCCATGACAGCAGCCCAGTTATTGAGGTGAACATTTTCCGTGAGTGGGGCCTCCGGTTTAGGTGTCAGATTTGCGGCAATTTGTTGTCGCAGCGGTTTTGTTCCAGGGCTGAGGGCCTAGGCTTAGATTTGCAGGGTTAGTTTAAACACAAGGGGCTGTAGTTCAGAGTTAAGGATGCAGGGCTTGCGCTCTAGAGGGATCTGATGAGTTATGCAGGGTAAAGACAAGGCATGGTAGTATGCAGAAGTTTTGGATTCCGGCGTGTAAAAATGTTATCCAACAAGCTCACCTGGAACTTTTTTGGACACATGTCGGGATAACATGGGTATACTTGGGGAGTTCTGGCTACTATTGGGTTGCTGCTAACGGACCTACAATAAGATACCATTTTCAGGTCACCATATATCCAGATTAGGACAAATTAGCTTAAGTTCTTGAGCAGCAAGCCAGACTCAGGTTTCAGGGCCAGGGTGGGGGAGGAAGGCAGGCGGGTTTGTTTGTTCCTTTTTTGCAGTCACAATAGGGCCTTAGGGGGAGAGAATATATTCTTGGTCCACTCGGGGAGGAATTAAGAAAATGGGAAAGGACCAGAATTGTTTTCAGGGCGAGAAGGGAAAGGGCAAACAACCAAATCCCCATCTGCTGGTTCAGGAAACCGGTCGCATATGAACTTCATGAAGTCGCAGTTCACATTCTTTGCTTGTGCAGTGTTGAGCTTATCTGGAATTCCCATGTAGGTAAAACAATGACCAGATTCAGGTAGGACTCAAAATCAAGTAGCTCGGGCCATTCTTCAGGGCTTCGGGTTGCTCAACCCGAAATTAAATACTAGCATTGCTAATACTAGCCGCTGAGAGCCTGGCCAGCTGCCTAGTTCAACAGTTTGACATCGCCCCCCATCCCTCATACATCAAAATACTCAGAGTGACAATGTACATGGCCCGGAAAGTCGCGCGGATTCTCGGGCGCAATGGGTTCTGCGTTAGATTTGTGAGTGCGTATAAATGCTAACCCTCCAAAAACCCTGAAGCTTTGGGGCTCCTTTTTTCTACATCAAGGTTGCTGTGCCCGTTTTCTTTGTACTGCCTCTCGGGCCAGAAGAGTCTGAGCCTGAAGCCTTCAGCTATAGATGACTCAGCCTGCAAGCCTGAGCTCAGACTAAATCTGCACCAAGCAGAGTGTTTCCTACAGGGTTTCTTGGAGACGATTAGGGTTTAGGGTTTAGTACAGCTTTGGAGGTTCATGCGATTTAGCATTTCTTCCACATGGGCTTATAACCCAATGTATGATGGACCCTTCATGGATGGCCTTCTGAGGGTTAACTGCAAGTAGGGCTATAGTCTGGTTGTCAGTAGTAAGCCCTCCCGTATATAGCCCCAGTTTCCATGCCTTTTGTTCTCCAATAGTGGTCACTTAATTAAAGCCCTCAAGCCCTCAGACCCGAAACCCTAAACAACCCTACACCACAAACCTTAATCCCTATCTCAATGTAAGTTCCTTAGCCACCCAGCAAAGCCATCATGCGAGAGCTGGGCTGACGACCATTTCCACAGGGACGGAGATGAGTTCGTCACAGTTGGAGAGGTGCACGTTTATGCCAACCTAGTATTGTTATGTTGTTGGTCTTATCGTTATTACATATGATTCGACCAACCTGAGAATGGTTCGGGCTTAAGGCTTACGACAAGTTTCTGGTGCCTCAGCGGGGAGGATCAAGGTTTTGAGGTTTGTGTAGGATTTGGTTCTTGACGCGGAGTGAGGAGTGACTGCGTTTCTTTTGATGTTTTTATGGGGTATGCAAGTATGAATATACGGATCGACTCAACTATTCCCCCTCAAGCTCGCCAAGCAAGGCAGAGAGTGGCACTTGGGGTTAGATGATTTACTTTATGAGTATCTATATTGAAGCCTGTAGGATCACTGCATAAGCTCAAGCTCCTATGCGCAAGCTCTCCAAGCTATCTAGCTCCTCGGTATCCCAGACATTTCTCAAGAACTAATGATGACCATCATGACTACCCCTCTCCTGCTGACACTTCTGCTCAGCTCGCGCTACGATGACGGAATCGGCGAAGATGACGGCTACAACAAAGAGTTAAAGTGGAGACAGCAACAAGAACATCAACATGACGACGCTTCATCGTTCTCTTGTGCTGGCGTCCTAGGTGTTGCTGTTACTGCTGCTCATGCCCTGGCAATATGAACAACATGAATGACCCGAGGACGCTTCAGTCTGGGCCGTAGTGCGGCATTACAAAACAAGAGGTCCCTATAAACAAGGAAGGAATTCTTGTACCTCTAAGCTGAGGAATATAGCTTGAATCCTCTGAGGAACCCTGGTAACATTCAGGGAATATTCCTCAATTAAGGTGTATAGGCCTCTGAAGGCATGTTAGAGCAGGGGAATATCTGGCGCAGCCCGTCCTGGAATCAGTCAGCCGTAGCCACTACAGAGAGGCTCCGTGTCGGTATATGGTATGTACGTACGAGCCACAAGGCGTGCCCATATTTCTCACATAACTACTTGCAGTCCCAAGTACATACCATCTGCCCATCATTCAGAAGCCAGACTTCACCCACACAGGCACGCAGCCCCGAAGAAATTACTACACAAATTCTATGTTCGGGCGGGCCATGGTATGTCCTATCAAGGCTTCTGATCCCCAGAGCCTGAACCCCAGGCCCTAAACATCCCGTGAAACCAACATCGTATGACCTGTGCCCCTGAACAGCGCTACGGCCTCACCACTTCGGCCCCCTTTCCGATGTGCGTAAACCAGGCAATCGTTAGCCGGCCCTTGCAAGCAGTGATTTCGGAACAGCAAACTAAGAGGTTTATGGAACTATTTGCAGCTGGGTGGTGACCCTACTTGTAATATGGTTCGGATAACTGCGACCCAGTCGCAAAGACAATCTCATCCCCTGGTTTAGGGCTGAGGTTTCAGAATACCTCCATGTGACAATACCCCTGACGATATCGGCATATGGATTCTTGGGGGGCAGCGCTATTCAGTCTTAGGGGGGGGACTACATGCTGGTTCATTGCTGACCATCTAGATGGTGTCTACATGTGTCTACGCTAGTACTACCGCATCTATTGCGGTTGCCCGTAGAGCTTTTGACGCTTTTCTTCCTATTTACTGTCTTGCTGCTGCGAGAATCCCTGTAGCTCCAGCTACCTAAACAATCTGCTCCTGGCCCAGGGAATCTCCAAGTGCTTCCTGATATGATGTATAATGAATGTTCCGGAGCATAATAAGTCTATGCAGATTTCGCCATATTTCGCCTATTTCTGGACCTGCCAGTGATAATAAAGAATTATCGTCTCTTCAATGCGCATGCTCTTCTGTGTAACAAGCGCCTGAAACCTACACTCTGTCACCCGTAACCCCAGATCCCCAATTCCAAACCCTGAAAGCCTAATCCAAAGTCCTAAACTCTGTGGTTCTTGGCCTAAACCTGAATCCCCACTGAGCTAACAACTGCATAGCGGGGTGTCCCCAAAAGTTGTCAGTCTTTTACCGGGGAGGTCCTGAATACTTGAGGTTCTGGGGATGGGCCACTAATCTGGACCCTCAATCTTGGGTTCTGGCCTCCATATGAAGAGCCTGAATAGCTAGAGTAGGATGAGACCTGGTAGGGAAAGACCCTAGTCCTGACAAGCTAACAGCCCACATTCCGACTTGGAAAAACGTTGTTTTCTTAACATGTCTACCTTGGGTTTGGACAGCTCGTTTTTGAACAATACAGGCTGGAAAGTGCTGCATGATTCCTTATTGCACAGTCTGAGTCGGTATGATTATGCTTGTATGAAAAAAACAAGAGCTATGTTCAACAATCACCCGTAGAGATCCATTGCAGCCGTCCTTCGCTAACAAAAGCAGGCTCGTAGAGGAGACTTTCGGATGTCGTGCTGCCTGCCGGCAGGTACCAAAGAGGTCCCTGTAGTAGGTGTATGGTAGCAAGACGAAGTTAGCTCTCATAGGGGCTCCCACACAACTACTTTGTGGCACAAGCATGTATGTATGTGTACATATATATATATACGTGCGTGCACTATATAGATACATGGACCTTGTGGGTTGAAGTTGTGCTTGGAGGTTCGTGGGCAAATCAAAACCAGATAGGAGCCACGAACCCGAATGCAGACACGTGTCACGTACATGCAATGATAATAACATCCCACGA
>CAJNIZ010004277.1:11312-21825 GCA_905231905.1 Symbiodinium pilosum
AAGTTACACTCCCCGAAACTAACATGGAAACTCATATAGTCCCCTTTTAGAAGGACTGTAGTCTTTATAGGGCCCTTTTGGGGTTTCCATGTTAGTTTCTGGGAGTGTACTATGTTGGGAAAACCGTTTTATCTACAATATGTATATATGGCCATTACGGTAACCTTAAACCTATATACCCTACATGTCTATCTATACCCAGTGTGGTAACCCTAAACCCTATATAGCAAATATGTCGCAATCCAGTCCTTGGTATGAAAACAAGCTAAAGGCGTCTCATTACTCGGAATCGCGGGGCCCTCCGGGAAAACTGCAGGCGCGGGGCCCGGGATGGTCTCTTTGGAAGCCATGGTTCAGAGTCCCCCTTAAGTAGACAGAATATGGGGTTAGGGTTTAAGGGGTTTAGGGTTTAGGGTTTCGACGGCTTAGGGTTTAGGGATTAGAGTTTGGGGTTCAGGGTTTAGGGTTTAGGGTAGAGTCCCTCTTAAGTAGATAGAATATGGGGTATATGGGGATCTGATTATAATATACCCAATGCCATATTCTATCTACTTCAGGGGGACTATAGAGTCCAGGGGCTCTGTTGGGCTTACTTTGAGGTTCGGCTTCGAAGTTAAGCAGGACAGTAGTTGTCAACGAAATTGCGACCGCCGTGGGAGACTCTGCATGTAGTACCTCTTTTCACCCAACACGCTGCAATTTGATGTGGCCCCTTGAAAGCAAACCCTAATTCGGCAACCCCCATGATGAAGAGCATTAGCGCGGCCGTGTTTTGTGGGGTAACATTCTGAGACTTTCGGGTTCAGGGTTCAAGAACTCACACTTAGGGTGTGGTGGGGTGGATCAGGGCACTTAGATCATGGGCTCCCCCTACTACCCCCATGTATGCCAACCCCCTAGGTTGCCCCCCCTAAACCCAAAACCCCATAATTCAAGGGGGAAGCAGAGGTGGGTTAGTATGGAAGGGGGTAGTAAGGGAAGCCATGATTAGAACGTAAGACCCTGAGCAATGGGTACCTCAACCCCAAAATTAGTTAAAATGGTAGCCCAAAACACCTAAAAGTGACCCAAAAGGCAAGTATTCTACAAACTTTTGGGGTTCAGGTACTTACAGGAGCGACCGAACAAACTGAACAGGGAACAAACATCAAACAAAGCTACCGTGCCCCGGTTGCTAAGTGCTGGGGTAGGAGGGATACTCCTGTTGCGTTTTCTAGCTCCTACTGTGGGTCCTCATAGAGAGTAGTTGGGCTGCAGTAGATGTCTTCCATCAGGCTAACATATACTAACAGTGGACACTGAACAGTTGCCTCGCCAGAGAACCCTAAACCGTAAGCCCTAAAGTCCTCAAACTCAAAACCCTAAACCCAAAACCCAAAACCCTAAAGTCCCTGAACCGTAAACCCTAAAGTCCGAAAACCCCAAAGTCCCTAAGCCCTAAACCCCAAACACTAAAGTCCCTAAACCCTAAAGTCTCTAAACTGAGCCCTAAAATTCTTTTCACGGCAGCTTCCGTGGCTCCGTGTTTGTTTGGGGAGTTCTGGGTGCTGCTGGCGGTTTGCCTGTGGCTCCTGAGGGCTGTGTTTAAGATGGGTTTTAGGGTTTAGGGTTGTTTGATTGGGTGTGATTCCACGTTTTGTAAAGAGATTCATAGCTTTTAGAGAGGAATCATGCGTGTGTACACACATGTACACAGACGTGCATACATATGTGCCATCGTGCTGAGATCGTCTTGGGGGAGGTTTTGAGGTTCATTGGACTTAGTACCCACTTCTCACTGGGGCTTGAAATGTTACTTATCATATCGCTAGCTGGACTTGTCTAGGTTACCCTAACCATAAGTACGGTTGAAACCTCAGTCATACGTAGTTGCCAAAGTCCCTGAAGCCTTAAGTGCAGATTTTCCAATTTCCGGGATTCCACTGTTGGTCGTTATACGTAGAGGGTACTGGCGGATGAAACTTTGGCTGTATGTACGCCACTGTGGCCGCGCATATAGCAGGAATTCCGCAGTGCGGAATACACCTCGAGCCCTCAACACTATAGACACCAATCTCTTCACTCTCAACTACACCCCTAACTCCTTCAACCCTGAACCAGCAAACCCTAAACCTCAAGCACTTAACAATTCCTAACCCCCCAAACCCCCAGCCCTAAGCCGCATGGAAAGGTGCCCAAGGTCCCAGCAATGCCTCCCAAAGAGGAGCCGATGCAAGAAAAGGCCCAGCTGCAAATCTCTTTTGGGTTGCTTGGACCTTAACTTACTGGTTCTTAGTAGGTCACAAAGCGACATCATCCATATATTCACCTTGACACTAGAAAGAATGATGGACTAAGTCTCCCAGTAGTGCCCTTTCTCGCTTTTCATTTTGGGGCATCATGACGCCCAAGTCGCTGGTAACTCAATCCCTGGAGTTGTGAAGAAACTCGCAAGGCAGGCTAGGAGCCGCGCGAGCCAGATTCGCAGTGCCCAAGCAACGCTGGGCAAGTTGCGGTTTATGGCTTAGGGTTTACCTAAACCTCAAAAGTATGTAGAATAATAGCCCTAAACCCGTAATAATAGCCATAAAGGCCATTATTTTACACACTTTTGGGGTCCAGGTATAGTTGTGGATGTCAGGCTGACAACCTCATAAAAAGAGGCAGCCAGCATGAAGCTGCTGGTGGCAGAGATTGTGGCTAATGCTGCCCTCAGCAATTCGGACGAGAGCTTGCTTCGACGCTTGTGTGGATTGCAGGACCATGGACATTAGTGTTGGGCACAGTCTACACTCAATGCAATTTTTCCATGTCGTTGAGCACCTGGCTGCAGCTTACGTGAAAGAAGTTGACGCCCGTAACTTACCGCCACCTTTGCCAGAAACTTAGGTCAAATACCACTTCTCCCTCATATTCGACATGTTTAACAATAATTCAACAACCTTAAACCAGTCTGAAGTGCCATTATTCTACATACCTTGAGGGTCTAGGTAGGTTTTAGGGTTTAATTCGTGTGTAGGGGTTAGGGCTAGGGATTTATCAGGGTTTGCTGTCTACGTTACTGCTTTCCAGTTGTCTCTATGTGATTTTGGGGAGCGTTGTGTCGATAAACAGTTCAGACATAGTCAGTAGCCACGCAGCCATTGTATCCCCTTTTACATGTTCAACATTTTTTTGGAACATGAAGCCACCCTTTTGCCAAAAATATGAAAATATTGCAAATATGGCCTTCATAATCTGGCATCCGAAGACTCGTGAGCTGGATTCTAGGATCTCCTGGACCCCAAAAGTATGTAAAATAATGGCCTTTATGGCTATTATTATGGGTTTAGGGCTATTATTCTACATACTTTTGGGGTTTAGGCTTGAGACACTGTTGAAAGCCACCGAGAAGCTCATTTCAGCCCTCGGAAAAGGCATTTTCGCGCCAGTTTCATATGGTTATCATATGAGCCATAGTCTAAACTCCTTAAAGGGGGGATATATAGGGATTATATAGGGGACTACTATAGGGCTTATTAAGGGGGATACTAGGAGTTTAGACTACAGCTCATATGTTTCCCCTATTCTTGTAGATCTGTTAGACATACGTTTTCCGGAGTTCCTTTTCTTCATTTTTGCGACCTCTCCAGGCAGAGGAACCGCAAGCTTTCGGCCTTCATGTTTTCCATGGGTTCATTGTTGGAAGATAGTTTGTTCATATGTCTGTATAAAAATGAGCCTGGATTTCTTAGCTGCAGCTGGGTTCCTTGCCGGTCAAAAGTAAAGTTAGCCCAAAGGTGAGACGCTGCGCCAGGCTAATGTTGACCGTGCATCGATGGTCAGCGGGAGTTAGTAAGTATACTTGTAATCCGTCATACGGCCTGTAAAACTCCAAGCTATCACCATAAACTATTACCCACTGACTAAGTCCCCCTGACCCTCCAAGTATTATATACGAATTGAGGTTCTACTCCGTGTTGTGGCCTCCAAGGTATCGGGAAGCCACAAGATCTTCTACTAAATTAATCACTTCCCCCTAGCTCATGATAAAACCCTCATTGGATAGTCCCCTTGTAAAACATTTCAACCCTAAACCCTAAACTCCACAGGTTTTTTGGGTGCCATACCAGCAGGAAGCGATTGCACCATTCCTGCCCACGGGCTCCTACACGAGGTTTGCCGGTGGTCCTTGAGTTTCTCTATGGTTTAGGGTTTAGGGATTAGGGTTTAGGGTTTAGAGCCCAGCCAGGTTTTGTACAAGCCTTCAGGACCAGAAGAAATGGTTTTAGGCTGACGAGAGTTGAAATTCATTTATTGCGGCCTTGAAGCCCTAAACCCTAAACCTCTCCTCATTAGCATTTGCTAGTTCCAGGATCAAAGTCCTCAGTTCCGAGCCCAACCCCGCTTCTCACCCTCAGCCCTATAATACTGAACTGGGCGGACTCAATGTAGACCCTAAAATACTGTAATTCCCTAGTAGGGCGAGACCCCCGAAAAGGTACCCCTAATTTTGGGAAATCTTAAACCCTAAACCCTACAGATCCTATAAAACCCTATATGGGTGGTTGTCAAAATTACGGTCCCTTTTTTGGGTACCCTAAATATTAGGGGCCGTACTATAAAAGGGATCCAAAAAGGGACCATAATTTTGACAACCACCCACATATACCCCATAAACCCCTTTAAAGGTATCCCTAATTTCGGGAGATCCCCAAATGCAGAAAACCTGCCACATCTTGTGGAATCCCGTCCGAGCAGGCGCTACCTGCTCCGGAATCGAAGGCTCAGCAGACCACTATGGGCTATTAGACCCTAAAATTCTCTATTAGGACCCTATTAAGGGTAGATTAAGGTACCCTTAAGGTCTAGTAGCCCATAGTGGGAAGTGGGTGGGGCTTGCCTAGGTTTAGGGATTAGGGATTAGGGTTTTCCCAAAAAAGTCTCTATGATAAAATTATGGTATAGGCTCTATATAGGGGGTCCGCTTATGCAGGGAAAGTAAGGGGGGGAGGTTTGCCAAAACTCTGGTATTTCAGGGACACCAGGTCTCGGGAAGATAGCAGCATTATTGCAATCCACTTCAGGCGGTTTAGGGTTTAGAGTCTGAGGTTTAGGGTTTGGGGACACTTCTACGAGCCACCATTCCGGGAACTTGAGGTTTCGGGTTTAGGGGGCTCATGCTGGGTCCACATGAGGGCTCATTCATTCGTATGGATTTCATGTTGGAACTGCAAGATGAAATCAGTTCCTAGGGTAGTTACTGGGGACTAGTATAGGGTTTGTGGAATAATCCCAAAGCACTTTGTTCGAGGACTCACGAGCACGCACACAGTCAGGAAGGGTTTCATGAGTAGTAGAAGTTGCTACATAGGCTCAGCGAGGTCTTTCTGTGATTTCTGAGTGCTTACTGTGCATGTGTTGGGTACTGGGGGTCCTATGAAGGGCTATATATAACCATGATAATTTTTATCCAACTGTTACTGAGGGGGGGCAGTACCCAATGCATGTGCAACTCTGAAGGACCCCCTCAACATCCTCTAACTTACTGGGGGTTTGTGTTGGGATAGAATTCGAAGCATCGAATGGAGAAGACATGCCTGTGCTATCGGCTTGGAGTAGACCATTTAGCGTTCTCACAGGGTTTTGTTGAGATATACCTTTTGCGTCCAAGGTTTTCCGGCTCCATTTCTGGAGTTTGGGCTGACGACTGCAGGTGTCAGATTCGGGTGTTGTTTTGAGTGGGGTCATGCTTTAGGTGGACCCTCCTCCCAGTACATAGGGACCTACAAGGGAGAATAAGGATTATATTAGGGTCTTTGTATATTCCTATTATACCACTATTACAGGGTGGGGGGTCCTCCTAAGTCATATGTTATATCTGAAGTACCTAAAACATGCATTCTACAAATTTGCTTAACACTTATGTTTTTGGCTTCAGGCCCTGGTCGTTGGGTTCCGGTGTTGTGGCTTAAGTATATATGAGGATTCAGGGCCTGAGCCCGGGTCAGGGCACACTGTTTTCGGATTACGGCTTGGAGCTTTCGAGCTACAGCTACAGGGTTCCTTCGAGCCTTCAACCAGAAACAGTTGATCCGAAAACTTATGCGGACCGCTATACCCAAAGCCTCAAAAACAAAGCCATGTCCAACAGAAGCACGAACGCCTCAAAAGGAACCGAGTGCAAATCCAAAAATTCTGGACACCTTAGAACCCGGATCTCCAGAGATTACCCTGGCCAAAGGTAACATGACAGCCCGAAAGTGCTTCAAGTTTCAGATCTGGAGCCGACCCTAAAGTTTGTTAGGTTAGTGGAGATCAGATCAACAACCTATCAAACCTTCCAAGCAGTCCCCATGTATACCTGACACCACAACTTCAGGCTGCAAGGTCCCAAAACGCTAAACGCCTATAGACCCTTAACACTTTGCCCCCAGCATCGACATCCTCATCTGTCAGGTGGCCATGGTGTCCTTGCTTTCGCCCAAAGAAGAGCCAAAGCAGGAGCAGGCTCCGGGGAGCCTAAGCCCTAAACCCTAAACCTTTCATTTCGTTCATCAATATTACTATGATTATGATTATGACTATCACTATTATAACTATTACCTGTATACTATTACTACTATTATTAATTACGAGTGTTGCTGGGTACATATCGGGTGTAGAGCTTACTAAGGGTGTTATAAAAGCATCCCCCCCGAGGTTTTAGTTTCAGTCGGAAATAGTTTAATAGTCTTCATAGTATCCTAACAAGGAACGAGACATGGCGACGTGGCTTTTAGTGTGCTATCGCGCATGTTATCCTTGCCAGCGAGTAGCTGATGATCATCACGAAAAACACGGACTTGCGGGAAGACAGAGTCATGGTTTGGGGTTTAACAAGTTCAGGGTAATTATGGGGTTTCAAAGGAACGAGCGAGCAAACAGTTTTCTTGCTCGTTAAGTACGAAACATCTAAGTTGCAAGCAGGCAATATCCTATAATCCTAGCATTTAATTAAGTTGGGGCCCCCCTCCCCCAGCCAGAATAAGAAATGAAGGGCGCCAGATTAAAAGAATGATTGGTGCTCCTGGAACTCACTTAAAAAAGAATAGGAGTGCATTCCCGCGTCATCTTATTTAAAACATCAATCGGAGTGTTTGAAAACCTCTATTTTCAGGATTGGTTCCCCAGAAAAGTTTTTCAAATCTACTCCTTCTTCCCCATACAAAAAGCCACCTAATTGTAGCTAGTCTTTGGAGCTTAATTCTACACCAAAGAATTCTTTAAATATGGTCCCTTTTATTAATAAAGTGCTCGGATTAGTCTCGAATAGTTACAGATACCTATTTTGATAGATAACACCAGCGTTTCATAAGATTGCTACCTAGCTTGCTCAGTCTCCTCACCCTAATCAGGCTTTTGAAGCAGGAGCGTTTCGAGGGGTCATTTCTTTAGGAAATCAATTATTGACTTTTTGGAGTCTCTCCAATGAGGCATCGCGTGTTGAGGCACAAGCCCGGGAGTCAGCTGTTCCCTAAACCCTAAACCCTGTTCTGTAGGAGCTTCCAGAATTAAGCTTTATCATGCCTTATAACCGTTATATAACTGTTGCACCAGTAACCCAATCTATTCATTCATGCTACCACACTAAGTATGTGATTCAAGTACATCCCTACAACAAATGGAGAAGACCTTGCAAACGTTCTCTTATACTTCGCTTTGGAGTCGAGTTTCTTCAAAGGTCTCTTCTAATGCGGACATCCTGGCCAAATCCAGGACCCTCCACTTTGAACGCAAGTCCCACAGAATAGAATCGTGTGCGTCGGATGTCCAGCATGCCTTCCCGTTACGGGGTAGAAACCCAGTCAGGAGCAGTTATTGGTCCACAGATTGATGGGCAGAGGCTGTAACTCAAACCCTGAAGGCCTTTCGCACGGCCGTGATTGACTCGAATTGACGCGGTTTTAAAGTTTGGGGTTTTGGCTCCAGACTCATTTGACCTTGTTATGGTTTTGCGCGTTCATGAGTTAACCCTAAGGGTCAAAGGACCCAAATAATAGGGTTTTAGGGCCAAAGTACCATTAATGGTATAGCATTTTGGCCTTGAAGCTCTATTATTTGGGTCCTTGGACCCTTAGGATTAACCTTTCTTGGGCCAGCACGACCTCCCTCAAACACTTTGTTGATGCCCGAGGTGAGCGACTTTAAAAAGATTTTAGTCAGGAAGGGAACATGGAGCGCGGACAAAAGATTTCACGTTGTCAAATAGTGAACCCCCAAGCCCTAAACCTTTTAAACCCTAAACCCCTAAACCTCAAGACCCAAAATGCATTGTGGTTCAACTTTTTTTTTATGTGCCCTGACATTCCCAAGCAACTTCCGGGGTCTAGGGTTTAGTGTCATGACGTGCATGTTACACCACCGATGATGCGCTTGGCAGCTTGCAAATCAAAATGCACAAGCTGAAGAGCACAAGCTTGCGGCGGAACGTATTTTTCCATGCATATGTATACATGTATGCTATACATCGAGAACTGCGCTTCCCCTGCCAAAAAAAAGAGCCAATGTTTGAAGATGACAAGCCACAGCAGGATGGATTGAACACAAGAGCATCGAGCGAGCAAATCAAAGGTATCAAACGCCCCCCCACGCCCCCTCAAGTGGATCCGACATGATTTGCCTGGCTGTGTAGCCATGTAAATAGCGACATGTTGGCGATGGGGGGAGTTTGTATCATTATTAGCACGAGAATTTTTATACCGAGTAGGTAATGTAGAAACCCAAAGCTCCGCGTAACAGGGCGCTCTGCAAGATTTGCTCGCTTTTCATTTGCGTTTGGTGCCCTGCATAACCCATACTCGGATACATAGCTTTTGCTAGGTTCCGCTGACGTGAAACTAAAAGCGTCTTAGCACCTGCATGCCGGCTTATTATGCAACACGGATAAAGGTCTGACAAGCCTTGTTAAGGCCACAGTATGCTCTCATTAATTGAGTAATCTTTTTTGTTTTGGGATACTATGGTACCCAATATAGAGCAAGATTATATCATCCTTTTGGTGTATTTTATTCTAAGAAAGGAATATAATCTTACTGGGTTTAACCACTCAAGAAACGCTACTCGATTGTTGTGCGCTGCGTCGGTTACGTAAGTCTATTGCACCACATGAACCCACGCGCATCCTGTTTCTCCGACTCTTTCGATTTTCACGCTGAGCAATCACCACCTGTTGTCCGCAAAAGCGCCTGCAGAACGCTCCTATGAGCGTCCGTTCCTTTAGAGCTAAATCAGACTGACCCTGATTTTGCGACGCACAGGTACATGCTAACGCAATATTTGTATGCAAAGACTGTAGGCTTGCACCCATCCTTAAAAGGTGGATTCGGAGCCGTCGCCGAAAAACATGCCCGTGACAGTGGTGAAGGCCAAAACGGGTAGCATAAATGTACAGCCTTGTTTTTGGGGATGTTTATACAGGGTCGGCAGTTGGATGGTTGATGGCTTCAGGTTTCCCAAAATTGTGGGTTAAATTGAAAGGATTACGGGATGGGAGGGGGCGCTGTCACTATAGTAGTCCCACCGCATAAACATGAAATCTCAAACTTTGAGCCCCGCATCCAGTGTCCAAGATCTTGCGGAGCCGAAGTATACAGATAAACCAAACAAGATCATCATTTTCCAGATAACATAATTCCTGACGTAGGTACTTTCCGAAACTAGGGTTGGTCAGGTTTCAAAATAGAACAGCTTATGGTTCAGGCTTCTCTGTTTTTTTTTTGTTGTTGTAGGGCTTTGTTGGGACCACGCGTGTGGTGTCGAACATTAGGTGGTTCTGTCCTGATGCACGACATAGTATTGTGCAGAAGCCCAAGCCAATCCATAGTTTTGAAAACAATTAACCCGCAGGAGGGTTCTCATTGCAGTTTCGGTGAGAGTGGCGTGTATTCCTCAAGGACCCGTGTGTTGGACTGTGCACGAGAGCGTTTCATCTCTGCAGCATCTACGCTGGAGCTCTTAACTTGCGTGTGCAGCTTTTGGTAAAATGGATGCCAAACCCTCAACACAAGGGCATTCAGACAGGGACGTCGAAATTGGTTGACACAAGCATGTAAGCGCGGGCGCCTGATGCCGGGGACGTAGAGGAATCATAAGGGGTTATGGGGGTCACCATTCAGGATTGTTCAGGGATTTACTTGAGACATCGTCAAATTTTCAACCTGACTTGGAGAGTCTCCCTGGAGGAGCAAATGCAAAATCGGATGGGAAGTGGAATGGAGACTAAGGCTGTAGTGGGGATGAGGAAGTTAGATGAAGTTACCATAACATGGGTACGTAGTGAATAAGAGGGTTTGCTAATCGTAGTAATTGTAAACGCTAGCGCGCGCCTGCCTCGGCTGGCGGGGCTTCCCACTGTAGGAACATGTAATTATGGATGTACAGGTATTTAAGTTAGGTATATAGATACAGTCATATGCCTATTACATACACAATAAAACCCTAGAAGTCCAACTAGGGACGCGCAAGTAGGACCCAGGAAACCGGTGGGGAAAATGTTCGGGGCCAGCGTTCGGAC
>CAJNIZ010004278.1:0-21823 GCA_905231905.1 Symbiodinium pilosum
ATAGGACCCAAACAGAACTTCCAAGCATTCAACAAGTCTATCAAATACAGGACATGTAAATAGGATTTGGATAAGGTTTGTTGCGCATCTCAAGAAAATGCTGCAGGCGAAAGCCCGCGAAAGGGTGGCGAAAGGGTGGCGAAAGGGTTGTTGTTGGGAGAAGGAATATTGGACAACCCCATATGGAACCGGCTAGACGTCTGGATCCGGGGTCCCAAAAAGCGGTATAGCATTCTTCTAGAGGGTCCATGTACAGGGTCCATGTACCCAATAATTATATAGGTACTTGTGTTTCGGCCAATAGTAATTATAGTACAGGTCTTGGGCAAGTATATGATTATTAGGTACTTGAGCCCCAAACCCTAAACCCTATAACCCCTCTACAGGGGACCTAATGATTAGGTACGTGGACCCTTAGGGTGTATCATACTTTGACCCTGCAAAAGCTCCATAAAACACTCACAAGGGATTGCTTTAGTGTTTAGTGTTTAGGCTTCAGGCTTTAGGCTTTAGGTTTTAGGGTTTAGGGTTTAGGCTTTAGGCTTATGGGTTTAGGGTTTAGGCTTTAGGCTTTTGGGTTTACGGTTTAGGCTTATGGGTTTAGGCTTTAGGCTTTTGGCTTTTGGGTTTACGGTTTAGGCTTATGGGTTTAGGCTTTAGGCTTTTGGCTTCAGGGTTTAGGGTTTAGGCTTTAGGGTTTAGGGTTGTTTCGAGTCTTCGGGGTGGAAATGCATCCGCTGGTCAGTCCAATGTGCGATGCGGAGGCGGCTCCGTAGTGTATGGCCATGCCGAGCCGAGTTGATGCACATCCCCAGTTGGGCTTCAATCCCTAAACCCTGAACCCCTAAACCGTAACCCCTGAACCCCAAACCCTAAACCCCTAAACCCTATAAACCCGGGTTTCGGGCTCAGAGAACATCAGTGTGGCAGCTTGTGAAGCTCGAGAGTACATTCCGACACCCCCATTATGTGGTATATAGGGGATATTATTAGGGTTTAGGGTTTAGGCCCCCCACCCACCCCTAATATCAAATACTCCCCTTATGTGGTATATTATAAATTACTGGCAGTATTTGATATTAAGGGGGGTTCGGGTGGGGGTTAATATTACGGGGATTATAGTGACCAGGTAATGCAAAATTTCCTCCATCCAGCACCCGACTGGGAGGGAGGATTGGGGCTTAGGAAATTTATTTGCGCTATAGTCTAAACCTTTGAACGGGGTTGTACAAGGAATTACAGGGGACTACTATAGGTGATATGAAGGGAGATACTAGGAGTTTAGACTATGGCAGATTTGAAAAGAAGTTTCCCTTTTACAAACCTACTTACCAATCCTCCGACCCTCCAAGTAGGCCCTACGCCCTATGTGTTGGGCCTGGCATGCTTTTCGCACAGCAGCCTTAAACCCTGAACTCTACTTGGAAAGCCAGTGTCCCTCAACTATAGTTTACTGTTCCTTCATTTTTTTTAAACTTTGGGGCGAGGCAGCCCGTTATTTAGACACCCAAAGTCGGTAAATATATGAACCAAAACCCCTGCAAATGGCCAAAAAGAAATTGTTTGGATATCTGGGTAGGTTTTGCAGGTACAGCCTCTCACAGAATCCTATACCCGAAGCCGCAAACCTTGAACCTAAGGCTTCTGCATCGCACATGTTCTGCGACTCACCGAATTGCCAAGCTGGCTGAGAATTTCCCAGCAGGGGGGTTAGGATTTGTATGGTGCTCAGTGTTAGCTACAGGTTCGGAAGTAACATGTTCCCAAACTTCGTGACTTGACAATATGAATCGACAGCTTGAGGAACTCCCATATGGGGATTGTCCTAAATTACTGTCAATACGGGGTCCTATATTTGGGTTCCTATTATAATACGGGGCCCTATATACATTTCCCCCATTTTGGGAACAGTAATTTAGGGAAACTTTCATATCACTGTGAACCTTAACCTTAAAACCTAAAACGCTGAGTTTGTCCTACTTACTCGGCACCTTCTCCCCAACCCTCCCAATCCCCGCATCCTGCCCTACCCCCAGCCACTCCCTACGCACAGCGCCTGGGCCCTTTGAGGGGCGAAGAATAAAGTTAATTAAGGGCTCAGATCCTTTGAATTCAGGTGGTACCTAGCATGACTTTTCAGGATTAAGGATCTCATTAATTTCGTAGATTCTGATCGTTTTTTAATGGTGTTTATACAGAAGTATGCAGTTTTACTTGGCTTGCTGACCCTAAGCCCCAAAGCCTAAAAGGCTGCTTGTAATTGGAATATAATAAGGTTTCAACTGGTTTTAACAAGATGTTAGCACGGATGCTAATGTAGACCCCTGATCAATAAACCATCTCCCTTTAAGGGCCTTAATGTTAGGATCCCTATTATAATCTCATTAAGGGGAGTGGGTTTATTCATTCGGTGTTTACATTAACTAGTTTCAAACAATTTTATTGGCATTCTAACTAGATTTCAACTGAGTTCAGTTGGACTTTAAATAGACTGCCGATCTTTCCCCTAACATGAAAGGGCTATACCCCCCTAATGTACATACTCCAGAGCACATTCAATCCACCCGAACAGTAGGGGGGGGGGTGCATAATGGGATCCTGTTCAAATCTAATTGCAAATGGAGTACCATTCGATTAAACAAAACGGTGAAATCTAATTAGCATTGAAACAAAATCGTAATAAACCAAATAAGCCGAATTGAAAGCCAAAATCTACGTAACATCTAAGTAAAACTAATTACAATCAAATTTAAATCCAGTTCAAAAACGGATCAGACCCAATAAAATCTATTTAACATCGACCTAAAACCTATTAACTAGAATTTTATGAAACTCAGTTGAAATCTAAGTACAAGCGCATTAGAGTCTAATCAAACAGGATGTTGAACTTCAATAAACTCAATAAAAATCGCAGTCAGACTTGATATTAAAGTTCCCTTATCAAAGCCATTCAAAAACAAGCAAAATCCAGAAAATCAAGGAGATCCTTAATCCTCAATAGTCGTGCTAGGGTCCCCCCCTAATTCAGAGGATCCGAGCCGTAACTAACTTTCGCCTTGGCGATTAGGGTTTAGGGTTTAGGGTTTAGGGTCCCAGGACCCAGATAGTAGGGTTTTGGGGTCCAAATGCCATTCATATCATAGTATTTGAGCCCTAAAATGGGTCCTTGGACCCTTAGGGGTAGTCTTGGGGGCAGATTTCGGTTTAGATTCTACGGAACCCGTATTTTATATTGGGGGTGTTAAAGGGGAAGTGCTTAATGGATTTGATAATGATCTGATAATGGTTGTAACTTGATTTTAGATTGGCTTTTACATCTTAATTCGATTTCTAAGAGATTTTGAACTGATTTGAGTACGGTCTTCCCGTGGTTTTGATGGTTGTATTTTCGTTGAATTTCAACTGATTCAAATTAGATTTTGGTCGAGTTTACTGCGATTTTGATACGTTTTGAATTAACTGTTGAGTTTTATGGGATACAACCGATGTTGGGTTTCAATGGGGAGGACATGATTATCGGCCTTGAAAACATTGCCATACCCTTCAGATGTTTGTTCTTGTTTTGTGTTTGTTTGTCCTTCCTCAGGTCTTGGCAGCATTTTGCTTCAAGACCTAAAACGGTACAAGGAACACGAAAGTTTCCAGTACAACATTGTGAAACAACCTTGGAGGTTACAACGGACAAGCAAACTTCTGGAGGTCTTCAGGGCCAGGACCTTTTGATTTCTGTTCGTATTTGGTACCTCCCTTGGTTTGGCTGAATGTTCCTTGACCAACCTTGCAAAATCCAGAGGAGGTACCGACAAAACACAATTTTCAGTCCAATATCATGCCCAAACCAGAGGAGGTACAACAACAAGAACAACAACAAAAACAACAAGAACAACAACAACAACAACGACGAACCGGAGAAGAAACAATAAAAAACTGTTTGATGTCTTCAGGCCCAGGACCTCGAGATTCTTCGTTTTTGGTATTGCCTTAGATTTTGGCAGTTTTTTCCTTGAAAACTTTGCAAAAGCCTCAAGAGGTACCAAAAACCAACAAAATTGCTGAGTCTCCCAATCCAAGACCTGCAAAACTTTGGTGCTTCCTGTTCTTTCTGGTGAACGTCCTCAGGTTTGGGCAGGATGTTCACCTTGAAGCTTGTGCCCTAAACCCCAAACCCTGTAAGGCCTAAACCCTAAACGAGACTTGTGTTTTTTGGGTACTTCCTCGAGTTTTTCAATGCTTTCGGAGGAAGCAATTTCCAAAGCCCGAGGAGGCACCAAAAAAAGTCTTAAGACCCCCCACCCCCAGACCTCCAAAGCTTAATCTGTTGCTTGTTTGGTAGCTCATCAGTTTTTGGCAGGATTTTCCCCCCGAGATTTTGCTGGTTTCGGAAAACGTCGCCAAAACATGAAGAGGTAAGACAGACCAATCTGCGGGTGCTGAATCTTCAAAAGCAATGAAAGATACCCGCACCCTAAAAGAAACCAAGCTCTGAAAATCATCCTCGGTTTAGGGTTTAGGGTTTGATCTGTATAGGAATTATCCAGGCGTAGAAAAGAGGAACCTCCATACAATTCTAGTAAAGTGTTGAAATCGCAGGAACCAGGACCTACGAACAAGTTTGTAAATTTGAAGCACACTTAGTGAGCAGTTTATATGAGCTATAGTCGAAACTCCTTAAAAGGGGGATATATAGGGGACTACTATAGGGTTTATCAAGGGGGATACTAGGAGTTTAGACTATGGCTCATATAGAGGACAGCTAGGCTAAGGAAGGGAGAATGAGAGCAAAGGATTTTGGAATTCCTATTCGAAGTTTAAGTTCGTTTAGCATTGAACTGATCTTGAAACAATCAGGAACCGATGATCTGAGAATGACCCTTCAAATGTGACCCTAAGCCCTAAAGACGACAGAGAACATCAAGGTCTAAACCCTAAGCCCTGAACCCTAACTAGGGCTCAGGGATTTAGGGTTTAGGGGTTTAGGATCTAGGACTTTGGGTTTAGGATTTAGGGTTTAGAGATTTAGGATCTAGGATTTTCAGGGTTTGGGGCTTAGGGTTTCGGGTTTAGGGTTTAGGGCAACCCTAAGGAAAGCAGAATCAAGTTCCAGGATGCTGGGATGTTTATTCAAAATGAGGTACAATGGGAACCCCAAAATAGGAAACCCCAAGAACATAGTAGGAATATACTTGGAGTGTCATGGGGACTTAGTAAGTGGATTAATCATTACGATAACTAGGGTTATCATATGGGTTGTAGGGGTTATTAACCTACTTGCTAAGTCCTCCTGACCTTCCAAGTAGGAATATAAGGACCCTTGTAGTTTTGTTCCTATTGTATTCGTACTATAGTCTTGGGGTTCCCTGTTTTGCGATTCCCGTTTTGCTTTCCTTACATCCAAAATGTGACGGATCCAAGATTGAAATTGCTGTAAGAAATTCATGAACCCAAGAATGCACAACTGTAGTTCAACTTCGTAGCATGTTCATTCACTAAGAGAGGCATGCAGAGTAAGTCAGGTTCTGAGAATCAAGCTTTGAACTTGAAGTTTTTGTAGTTAGGGACTTACCCTAATCCCTAAACCCTAAACCCTTAAAGAAAGCCAAGCCCAGGAAGGGATAATGTTCCAAGGTTTAGGGTTTAGGGTTTGAGGTTTAGGTTAACTTGCACCACGTTCACTTCGGGTTCTATACGCAGAAAACCAGGAACCGATGCCCTGAGAATTATCATTCAAACTTGTAGCAAGTATGAGAAGAAGTCCTTATGGAAAAGGCCAAGGCCCAGGAAAGGAGAACTATGGTTTTTGAGGCAGATTTTATGCAGGATTTTACGGAAAGACCGTCAGAAACCCAGAAAGTTAACATTTCCAATTTTAACTTAAATGAGGATTTACAGCAAGAAAACCAATTCCCTCGAAAGGACAATCCCAGAGCGTCCAAGTCCCCAATATTTAGGTCCCCTTTAAAAGGATCTTTAGGGGTATATAGGGTCTAGGGTTTAGGGTCCAAGTACCCAACAATTAGGTACGTGGGTTTAGGGTAATAGTAATTATACTACAGGTTTTGGGTAAGTCTATGATTGTTAGGTACTTGGACGCTTAGGGCAGGCTTGGATTTTTCATCTTTCAATCAAATTTGAAAACATTCGAAAACCGGGAACCCAGGATCTGAAAATTCTTCATTAGCTTCGGAGCACATCTTGTACATGATTTCTTGGGTACTGCCCCCATTCTGTAACAGTTGGATACTATGTATATAATACATATTTATTCGTAGCCCGTATTATGTCCTCTGATATCGGCTGTTGTTGGGAGTGGGCAGTACCCACAAGACTTATAGAACCGGTCAGGCCAGGAAGAGAACATGAACAGCATTCAAACAGTGGGTTTCACAGGACAATCCATGCCTAGAAAACACGAACCTCCATCTAAATGGAAATTAATAAGCTGCTAAAACCGTAAAGCTTTTAAAGTAGAGAAAAGACTTCCTTCTTAAATTTGAAGGGCGGGCCTGAAGAACGAGGACAGATACGAGGATCGCGACCTGGACACCCACCATCCATGTGACTGCTCGCACTTTTGAGAGTCCGGGGCTGGCGGTCAGGGGACCACACCATGAGGGCAGGGGCGGTGTGGGGGACGGCTGTCGACACGCGACACGACTCCATACATAGGGATTTCCAACACATGTGGGGTCCCTATAGTATGTTGGGATTCCCTCTGCATGGAAAATTTTCTATACATCGCACAGAAACAGAGGAACAAACCCTAAACCTTGGTTCGGCGCTGTCCAGCTAGGCTTGAGGATCCTGGGAGATATGGGTGCCGGTCAGGCTGTGCTTGTCGCTTTTAACTCTGCAATGTAGTTTCCGAATTCAGCAACCTGCGGTATTTCATACCTATTCTAGGCCCTGAGGGTTTAGGGTTTGAGGTGTTAAGTCCGTAAACTCCAAACCCTAAACCCTAAACCCTAACTCTTGAACCCAGAGCCATTCTGGCGGCAACTCCCGCGAACCATTCTCGCTTCTTGCTGGGGCCTGGACAGTCCAAATACGGTTTTTGGAGGATACATTTCCTTAGCAGAAGGGTATATAGAGATACTGCAAAGTCATACTGGTCTCATCTCCACAACCCATTTCACAAACCTAAACCTTAAATTGAAACCCTAAACCATTTCCTATTTTCCATTATCCCAATGTAACCCCATTATAAGCGTAATATTACCCCAATGGGTAGTCTGTACCTAAACCCCAAAAGTAGGTAAAATAATAGCCCAAAACACCAAAATATAGCCCAAAAGGCCATTATTCTGCATACTTTTGGGTAGTCTGCCCTAAGCCCTAAACCCTAAACCACATTAGATCTGTTAAGGCTGGTGCCATGTTCAGCTTGCGGCTACTTCTTCGCACAGCTAAGGAAGAAGCTTGCGCTGTAGGCTGCTGCAAGAACTGCACTTGTGGCCCGCTAGGTTGAGGGTTTAGGGCTTAGGGTTTAGGGCCAGGGTCTAGGGTTTAGGGTTTGTTGCCCGCTATTTCTGGATCAATGTTAGGGATGCTTGATACGTTTTGGGGTCTTGGATTCCTTATATTTATGTAAAAAGGATCCTTTTTTCTTCCTAGGGAAATGTGGGCCAAGATTTGTTGAGAATTTCGATTGATTGAGAGTCTAAGGTTTAGTGCTTGAGGTGTACGGTGTGAGGCTTGGGGTTTGGGGTTAGGTTTTCGGGTTTGCGGCATAATTCGTGCCGAGGGTTGCGTCGGTTGAGTGCTGAGGGTTTGAACAGAATTCCTCGTCTTGCATTGTAAGCGCTTGCCTCCCTAGACCCTTAACAAGGTACCCCAGTAGTGCTCTGTTTCCCTTTTTATTCTGGGTTCTCTTTATAAAGCCTGGTAATCAGGAAAAGGGTACATTATCAAGGATAACTAAACCTAGGTAACCCTAAACCGGGTCTTGAATTTGCTCTTCCCTACCCCCTGCTTGCCCTGCCCGCGGAGGTACCGCGGTTTAGGGGTGTAGGTTGGGTTTAGGTTGAACCATAAGCCCGGAGCGCTTAGCCCGAAAGGCAAAATTGTTTTACATAGCTGGACCCCAGTCTCCAATCTCTACCCCAAGGGTAATTCCGAAATTATTGGACCCAGTATAGACCCCATTATCTTGAATCCTCACTATAGAGACCCCTGAAGACGGACTCATAATTGTTGGAACGGCCAATTGTGGCCCCAAACTCCAGACCCTAACTAGAAACCATACCTTAAACCCTAAAGCATCCTAAACCCAGTTCGGGCCTTTGGCTTAGAAGGGTGGGGAGGTTTATCTAAGCCCCAATCCTCAACCCTGAACTCAAAACACTTTGTGCCTACCTAGGCCTTTATGGTTAAGGGTCCAGGGGTTTAGGGCTTTAGATTTTTTTAGTTCCAGGGTTTACAGCAAAACCCGGAGTTTTATGGGAAAGCAACAAACCCAGTCCAGGGTTATAGGACTCAAGACCCTAAACGGTTTGTTCCTTAAACAGTTAACCGCTAAGCCGTAACCCCTCAACCCTCAACCCTACCCTATAAACACTTTTCTGTACGGTCGGGTCTACAGTGCAGAGGCACGCTGAAGATTGCCTGGACTCTACACGTTTCCTCCGTTGATCTAGTCGAACATCCATAAGAGAGTTTCCCGAAAGTGGGGCTCCGGTATCTATACCCAAAAATGAGGACGTCATTCTCATGATAAACCCAAATTCCTAAATCGCACCAGAAAAGAAAACGCTACTTTTGAGAAACCCTCGTTGTTGGCTGTGAGCCGTTTCAGAGTCGTGCATCGACTTGGAAACAGGAGGCACTCTTTACCGTATTGACATCCCTATAGTGAGGGTCGCGAGATGCACCCTAAACCCTACTTGGATCGGCATGAGAACATAGTAAGTAGGTTAATGATCATCCATGTAATAACCAAAGTCATCCTAGTTATCAACCTACTGACTAAGTACCCATGATCCTTCAAGTAAACCATCAACCCTAAATGCTTAACATCCTCTTCCTGGGGTCTCAGGGCAATCTTGATTGCAAAAGCATCATGTGATCTATCTTCCTTAGCGACAGAACTATGAATTGAGTAGTATTTTATTTGGGGATACTATGGTACCGATTATAGAGTAAAATCATATCCTCCTTTTGGGTATAGTATTTAATACAAGGAATGTTATCTCTCTAGGTTCAGCCACCAAAAAAACACTACTCAATTTGGGATAGCGTTCAAGCAAGGATAGGGATGATGTCTCACAGGGTCTAGGGTTAGGGTTTTCGAACGCTAGGGGTATCCTTTTAGAGGTTCCCAATGATAAGGACT
Organism: Symbiodinium pilosum; assembly: GCA_905231905.1. Classification (NCBI taxonomy): domain Eukaryota; class Dinophyceae; order Suessiales; family Symbiodiniaceae; genus Symbiodinium; species Symbiodinium pilosum. Next base: position 9,329 of record CAJNIZ010004278.1, read on the forward strand.
ATGGCCTTTTAGGGGCTAAATTGGGGTCCCTTACATAGGGAAACCACCATATTTCACAATCTCTAAAGGCGTTATAATTCTGCAATTTAGGGTGCCTGAGCGTTCCTAGCCTTAATCCTTAAAAGAAAGGGCCATGTTTGCCAAGGCGCTCTAGACTCTAGTCTAATTGGCTGGCTGTACCGGTGCTGTCGAGCCTTTTTTTTGCGGGGGATAACCTTTAACCCTAAACCCCTAAACCCTAAACCCTAAACCGTTCTTCAGAATTCAGTACCCTAGGGAGGCTAGAGGGTAAGGAAGGTTTAAGGTGTCAGGGTTTATAGTCCCCCTTAAGTAGATAGAATATGGCTTTGGGTATTTTATAATAGGATTCCCATATACCCCATATTCTATCTACTTAAGGGGGACTATAGTTTTGTACTGCTTTAGATTCAGGAGTTAGGGTTCAGGGTGTGGAAACTCAAGTCTCGAGTGCCTCCCATGCTGCCAAAATCCAAAAGCAAGTTGGCACCGCCAGGTTTGACCATTTCTGAAATTTGCGGGGTCTCTATGTAGGTAGAATTATCCCAAATATGGGTCTCCCGTCCTAGGCCTATGAGTCGCCCTGAAAAATGGGACCCCTCATTCTTGCGAACTCCCGCTCAATGAGCCCATGCCGGCAGCTCGAGCATGTTGCAAAGGGAAGCTTCGTAAGCGTTGGAAAGAAAGCTGCTGGGTGGTGCTAAGGAATTTAAATTAAGTTACCATAATGGGTATATACAGTAACAGGGTTTCCCCAATATAGTAACTTAATTTAAGTTCCTTAACAGCAACCCAGGCTGTAGTCTGTCCAAAGCCAACCCTACACCCGAAGCTCGTGAGACCTCAGTCGAGGGCAAGTTTGAGCCTTCAATCCTACACCCTGAACCCACGCTTCTCCCCAGAGCCCAAAACCCCAGAACCCTGAACGTAAACCCTGCGCTCTACCTAACGCAACCTTACACCCAACCTGATAGGATCCACGAACCCGAATGCAGACACCTGACATATAGTTCCATCCTCTCCTCTCCCATCCTCTCCTATATCCTCTCCTCCACCCTCTCCTCCACCCTATCCTCTATCCTATCCCATCCTCTATATTCTCCTCTCTTTCTTAAAACATCTCTTCCATCTCTCCTCCCTTCCTCCCCTCTCGTCCATTCTCTCCGCTATCCCCTCCTCCATCTTCTTCTCCATCAACTCCATTCTCTCCTCTCGCCTCTCCCCCCTCTATCCTCTCCCCCCTCTCTTCTATCCTCTTTCATCTCTCCTCTCTCCGCCCGATCCCTGTGACTGTTGACACTTTTGAGACGCGAGGACCAGAGCCACTTCCAAAAGCGACGACAGTTCTGCCTTTCGCAACCAAGACCCTGCCCGACCCTGTGACGGGGGACGCTTTTGAGACGCGAGGACCTGAGATGACCTGAGCCACGTCCAAAAGCGACGACAGTTCTGCATTGCGACCAGGACCCCCGCCAGATCCCTGTGACGGTTGACACTTTCGAAACGCGAAAAACAAACGCAAGTCCAAAAGTGACGACAGTTCTGCGTTTGGCGACCAGGACCCCCCGCCATCCCTGTGACGGTGGACACTTGTAAAGCGCGAAGACCAGGAGCAAATCCAAAAGTCACGACAGTTCTGCGTTTCGCGACCAGGACCCCCGTTTCGCGGCTTCCAGATATGCGCGACACTCGCGAATGCTTTGCGAACACAAACGCAACCACTTTTGGTCACCTCCTGGACCCCTGGACCCCAACCTTAAAACGGGAACCCTTCTGCGGAGCATTCGGGAAAAACTGACAAAGACGCCAAAATACTCGGTATGGGTTTAGGGTTTAGGGTCAGGGGTTTAGCATGTTGGATTCACGATTCAATAGTACGGATTTTGTTGCCACCGGCACTAGATCTGTGAATTGTTGATACACGTGTTTATTGGGTTATACTGGGGCTGCTCTAAACCTATAAACCCTACAGCACCACCCATGCTGTTGCCAAGATCTTCAAAGTAGAGCTGCCCCCTCCTGCAGTGATGAGCAGAGAGAAGCTCCGCATGCAGGATTGGACAGGAGTTCGTTCTTTGGGTTTGCAATCCCCCCTGAGTGCGTGATGTAGGCCGGGGCCAAAATTATGAGAGCAGCCTTTTTGGATATTATCCCATGGAAATGATGTTTTTTGTGAGAATTGTTGGAGAATGATATTGAGAGTGGTCTTGGCTTCTGCATTACGGTTTAGGTTTCTGTTTTTTTTACAGCATGCCCCCGAGCTGGGAGTAGCTTGCATGGGTTTTCGGCTTTTTCGGCTTTTCTGGCTGACCAGTTGTGAGTCTACGAGCTATAGATTAAGCTCCTAGTATCCCTGTCAATACCCCCTATAGCTGCCCCCTATAGAATTCTTTACATAACCCCCTTCAGAGTTTAGACCCTAAACCCTAAACTCTATATATCCCCCTTTAAGCAGTCAAGATTATGTCTCCTATAAGCCGGACAGTACATGCATGTGAGGTTTGGGTACTTCTTAGAATTAATTTTCCAAAAGCCGCTGTGGATAGGATAGAGTTTAGGTTTTAAACATTTAGGGTGAAATGGTTTGTTCTTCGTCCCGGGATACATGGGAGTTTGAATAAGGATTCTTCGTAGGCGCATCGGCATTTTCTTACAGTAGGCCCCTCGTAGGTGCCCAGACGTTATCATGCTCACAATGAGGACGGACTTTTTTGGGAAGCCCCATACGACGCATCATACCAGTCGTGGTGCTGCCAAGTAGGCCTTGCGGTCTCAGGGCATTTTCCACAGATTCTGATTTTTGTATTTTTGTCCGGTCCCTCTTCTTGCCATTAGATAGAGAAATAGTAGTAGTTGTGGTAGTATTAGTAGTAGTGGTGGTAGTAAGGGTAGTGCAATAGCAGTAGTAGTAGTAGTAGTAGTAATAATAGTAGTAGTAGTAGTAGTGGTAGGAGCACTAAATGTAAGAGTAATGATAATGGTAGTCCCTTCCCCCTAATATCAACCCCCCTAATATTAAATACGGGTTTGCCAAAATATTCCAGAAGTCTGCCCCCCCCGACTATTTCTAAAAGGGCCAAGACTACAGTTAATTGCGGCTCGGATCCTCTGAATTGGGGGCGGGTTTAGCACGACTGTTAAGGATTAGAGATGTCCTTGATTTATTAGATTCTGACTGTTTTTGAATGCTTTCTTCATATATGAACTTATATAGAAAAATCCAGAAACAGATCCCAATGCCCCAACTTGGAATAGTCCGTAATAAGACCCTGAATTGAAATGGTCCCTAATGAGGCCCTAATCTGAAAAAAATCCAGTGGTGGTGGTTGTGGTGGTTGGGTGGGGGTGGGGGTGGGGGTTGGGGTGGGGGTGGGGGCCGGGGGCGGGGGCGGGGGCGGGGGCGGGGGCGGGGGCGGTGGGGGTGGTGGTGGTGGCGGTGGTGGTGGGGGTGGGGGTGGNNAGTCCCTAATAAGGCCTTAATGTGAAATACTTCTTAACAAGGCCCTAATTTGAAAAGGCATTGAAGAAGGCCCTACTTTGGAATAATCCCCAACATGCCCCTAATTTGCAATAGTCCCGAATAAGGCCCCAATTTGAAATAGTCCTTAATAAGGCCCAGATTTGAAATAGTCCCTAGTAGGCCCTGATTTGAGATAGTCCATAAGAAGGCCCTAATTTGAAATAGTGGTTTATTAATAGATTCAGTCGAACTTTACACGATGTCAATCAGATTTGAGTAGGACCCCATTAGATACTCCCCCGTTCGGATCGTACGATAAATACCGCACCTAATCTAAAATACGGTTGTGAGTATTTACAGTAATAGGGGGGTGGCAGCCCTTTACTTTTAGAGGGAAAGAATTTAAAGATTAATAAGTATAAGGAATAATAATACTACGAATATTAGTTGTAGTCGGAAACGTACGAATAATAGTACTAACACTTGTTGTTCTTGTTGTTGTTGTTGTTGTTGTATTAGTACATTAAAAGTTTTAACCGCGAGTCAAACTAGTCCTACTAGTAATACTAACACTACTTAGTACTACTCTCACGACGACTACGACTACTAGTGCTATCAGATATAATAACTGGTATTCTTTGTCCCGCCATAAATGTTACTAGTAGTGGCGGCAGCATCAGCTTCTCTGCTTGTTTGCCTGCTTGCCTGCTCCCTTGCTTGCTTGCTTGCTTGGTTGCGCTCTTGCTGGTTGTCTTGCTTGCTCGCTTGCTCGCTTGCTTGCTCGCTTGCTCGCTCGCTTGCCTGCTTGCTGCCTGCCTGCCTGCTTGCTTGCTTGCTTGCTTGCTTGCTTGCTTGCTTGGGTGTTCTTGCTTGCTTGCTTGGTTGCGGCCTTGCTGGTTTTCTTGCTTGCGTGCTCGCTTGCTTGCTCGCTTGCTCGTTTGCTTGCTGCTTGCTTGCCCCATTTGAAGCCCATGAGTTTCTAAGAAAGTAAAGTTGCGTATGCCTCAAAGAAGGGTCCCTCTTTTATAGCCCCCAAACAGTACCGACTCCTCCCATGGACCCACAAATTTGCAAAAACTCCGACATGTAGTTCTTGGCTCCGGGGGGGTCGCGTTCCCTGTCCTGCCTTCACAAACCAGGTGCCTGTTGCGCGGCCTGTTCATGGCCTTATCACAAGCTTGGAGGGTCACAGGGACTTAGTAGGTTAATAAGCCTGTAACCCACATAGCAACCCCAGTTATCCTAATTGTTAACCTACTTACAAAGTCCCCATGACCCTAAACCCTAGAAACCCTAACAACCCTAGAAATCCTATAAACCCTAAACCCTAAACCCTAAACCCTAAACTAAACCCTAGAAACCCTAACAACCCTAGAAATCCTATAAGCCCTATAGACCCTCCAAGAGGATGCCCAATAACGAGGCCTTAAGCGGCTGTTGTTTGGCGCCTTCTGGCGGCCGAGGTGAGCCCCGGACTATCGCTGTCAGCGATACTTCCAGGATTTTCTTGCGAAACGGGTTTATGGTAAGGGTCTAGGGTTAGGGTCTATAGGGTTTAAGGGTCTAGGGCTGGGGCTTAGTGTGTAGGTCTTAGGCTCTCATCGCTATGCACAACTAGCAGGCCTAAACACCCTTGATTCCTAAGTCTGCCCCGAAACCCTAAACCTCCGGACTCCGTCTTTGAGACCCTGGATCCCCAAGGGAGTAGTATTGTATTTGGGGATACTATGGTACCCATTCTAGAGCAAGATTTGATCCTCCCTTTGGGGTATAGTATTTTATATCATATGGGAGTTGATCTAAAAACCCTCCTCTATGGTTTCCTCTTGGCCGGTTTTTTTTAAACATAAATCATTTAAAAACCTTGCCAAAACCCGGGCGCGCGGAAGGTGGCGGAAGCCCGGGCGGAAGGCGGTTGGTATTAAACCAAGTGTGGTTTGCCAAGGTCTGATGACATGAGACACCGCAAGCTTGTCAAAAAGGATTGAAAGTTATCAAAAGGCATGGGAGCTCCAGAAACTCATGTCCAGCATCCCAATGCCAGGTCTTTTACCCATCGCGCCCTCAAGTTGAGAGACCCACAAGGCAAAATGCATTTTCAGGCACCAAAAATGCATTTTGCAGTTTCTTCGTCCATCCCCAAAGCCATCAAATTAAGGGGCCACATAAAGCAAAATGCATTCTTCCAAGCCCCCCCCCCCCAAGACAATCAAATTAAGGGGCCCACGAACCAAAATGCATTTTTCCAGGACCCCAAGGCTATGAAATTAAGGGGCCCCACAAACCAAAATGCATTTTCCAGGCTCCATAAATGAATTTTGCATTTCCTTTGTCCATCCTCCAGGGCCATCAAATGAAAGGGCCCCACAAATCAAAATGCATTTCTCCAGGCCTCCAAAATGCATTTTGGGTTTTCTTTGTCCATACCCCAAGGCCATCGCATGAACGGGCCCCACAAACCACAACGCATTTTTCCAGGCACCCAAAATGCACTTTGGGTTTTTTTCCAGGGCCATGAAATAAGGAGCCCCACAAATCAACATGCATTTTTCCAGGCCCCCAAAATGCATTTTGGGTTTTCTTTGTCCATCCCCCAAGGCTATGAAATTAAGGGGCCCCACAAATCAAAATGCATTTTCTAGGCTCCATAAATGAATCTTGCATTTTCTTTGTCCATCCTCCAAGGCCGTCAAATGAAAGGGCCCCGCAAACCAAAATGCAGTTTTGCAGGCACCCAAAATGCATGTTGGGCTTTCTTTCCAGGGCCATGACATTAAAGAGCTCCACGAACCAAAATGCATTTCTCCAGGCCCCCAAAATGCATTTTTGGTTTTTCTTTGTCCATCCCCCAAGGCCATCAAATAAGGGGGCCCTCACAAACCAAAATGCATTTCTCCAGGCCTCCAAAATGCATTTTTGGTTTTCTTTGTCCATTCCCCAAGGCCATCAAATGAAAGGGCCCCACAAACCAAAATGCAGTTTTCCAGGCCTCCGAAATGCATTTTGGCATTTCTTTGTGAATCCTTTGGGGCCATGAAATATAAAAGGCCCCACGAACCAAAATGCATTTCTCCAGGCCCCCAAAATGCATTTTGCATTTTCTTTGTGCATCCCCCAAGGCCATCAAGTTAAGGGGGCCCACGAACCAAAATGCATTTTTCCAGGCCCCCAAAATGCATTTTGCATTTTCTTTGTCCATCCCCCAAGGGCATCAAATGAAAGGGCCCTCACAAACCAAAATGCATTTCTCCAGGCCTCCAAAATGCATTTTTGGTTTTCTTTGTCCATTCCCCAAGGCCATCAAATGAAAGGGCCCCACAAACCAAAATGCATTTTTCCAGGCCTCCGAAATGCATTTTGGCTTTTCTTTGTGCATCCCCCAAGGCCATCAAGTTAAGGGGGCCCACGAACCAAAATGCATTTTTCCAGGCCCCCAAAATGCATTTTGCATTTTCTTTGTCCATGCCCCAAGGGCATCAAATCAAGGTGCAAAGCCAAATGCGTTTTCATCCGCCCAAAACGCATGGTGCCAGGTTCTCAACACTTGGGTGACCAAGACGGGCCAACCAGAATTTTTGTTCCATCCCCCAGGCCCTGAAATTCAGGGGTTAACATACCCAAGTGCATTTTTCGAGCTGCCTAACATGCGTTTCAGAGGCCCTGTGCTCTTGAAGGTGTGAAGCTTGTCTCGCAACCGGCCAGAACCAACTTCATGGTATGTCTAGAATGGGGCTGGCGGAAGATTCGCGGAAGATCGGCGGAAGTGCAAGTGTTGCTTGGTCTGATGAGACCCTTACTGGCCTCCCCTCTACTAGTGCCGGCTCGGCCGCGTCCACTGATGAAGACATTCTTCTTCGGAAGCTAAACCTGAAAATGCGTTTCCAAACTGAACAAGCTCCGGGCCTTTGGAAACCTTCGAGTGCTGTTGGAGTCAAAATGCGTTTCTGCGCCCTCCCAAAACGCATTTCAAAGTTCTCGAAACGTAGAACTAACAGAAGCAGTCCCAAGCGTGTTGCCTAGCGTACGTAAAGCCTATCTTTTGATAGTGCTTGGAGGAAACTGAGGTTGCAAATATGTTAAAGTTTGGAGGGGCTCTGGAAGGTCGTTTGGCGGAAGCTTCGTGGAAGAACCACGGAAGCGCAAAGGCTTGCAGATGGTGGAAGGCTAATGCGGCCTTGTCCTTGTGCCTCATTATGCGTTTCGCTAAGACAGCTCTGGCCCGTCTTGGCCGCCCAATTCATGAGAACCTGGCACCATGCGTTTTGAGAGGTTGAAAATGCATTTGGCTTGGTGATGCCTCTTCATCAGGGCCTTGGGGGATGGACAGCGGAACAGCAACATGCATTTTTGGGTCCTGGGAAAATGCATTTTGGTTTGTCTGTCCCCTTAATTTGATGGCCATGGGGGATGGACAAAGAAAATGCAAAATGCATTTTGGGGGCCTGGAGAAATGCATTTTGGTTCGTGGGGCCTTTTATATTTCACGGCCCCAAAGGATTCACAAAGAAAAGCCAAAATGCATTTCGGAGGCCTGGAAAACTGCATTTTGGTTCGTGGGGCCCTTTCATTTGATGGCCTTGGGGGGATGGACAAAAAATGCAAAATGTTTGCTGGAGGCCTGGAGAAATGCATTTTGGTTTGTGGGGCCCATGAATTTCATGGCCATGGGGCATGGACAAAGAAAACCCAAAATGCATTTTGGAGGCCTGGAAAACAGCATTTTGATTTGTGGGGCCCTTTCATTTGATGGCCCTGGAGGATGGACAAAGGAAATGCAAAATTCATTTATGGAGCCTGGAAAATGCATTTTGGTTTGTGGGGCCCCTTAATTTCATAGCCTTGGGGGACTGGAGAAATGCATTTTGGCTCGTGGGGCCCTTTCATTTGATGGTCTTGGGGAATGGACAAAGAAAAACCAAAAATGCATTTTGGGGGCCTGGAGAAATGCATTTTGGTTCGCTGGGCCCTTTCATTTGATGGCCTTGGGGGATGGACAAAGAAAATGCAAAATGCATTTTGGGTGCCTGGAGAAATGCATTTTGGTTCGTGGGCCCTTTCATTTGATGGCCTTGGGGGATGGACAAAAAAAACCCAAAATGCATACCAAAATGCATTTTGGGTGCCTGGAGAAATGCATTGTGGTTCGTGGGGCCCTTTCATTTGATGGCCTTGGGATGGATAAGGGACCTGTCAAATGCTTTTTTGGGGGCAGGGAAAAATGCATTTTGGTTTGTGGGCCTTTACATTTGATGGCCTTGGAGGATGGACAAAGAAAATGCAAAATGCATTTATGGAGCCTGGAAAATGCATTTTGGTTTGTGGGGCCCCTTCATTTGATGGCTTTGGGGAATGGACAAAGAAAACTCAAAATGCATTTTGGGGGCCTGGAGAAATGCATTTTGGTTTGTGGGGCCCTTTCATTTGATGGCCTTGGGGAATGGACAAAGAAAACCAAAAATGCATTTTGGGGGCCTGAAAATGCATTTTGGTTCGTAGGGCCCTTTCATTTGATGGCCTTGGGGGATGGACAAAAAAAACCCAAAATGCATTTTGGGTGCCTGGAGAAATGCATTTTGGTTCGTGGGCCCTTTCATTTGATGGCCTTGGGGGATGGACAAAGAAAACCCAAAATGCATACCAAAATGCATTTTGGGTGCCTGGAGAAATGCATTTTGGCTTGTGGGGCCCCTTAATGTCATGGCCTTGGGATGGATGAGGGACCTGCAAAATGCGTTTTTGGGGGCAGGGAAAAACGCATTTTGCTTTGGGGGGATCCTCAATTTGAATATATGTGCAGCGTATTCCCAGTGGCATAATACTTTCTCGCAAAAGCAGTGTCAACAATGCAGTTTGAGAGTTCCTGTAAATGTTTTCAAAGGGTTTTGTGTACTTTGGCTAGCAATTGGGATCACAGCAAAATGTGCCCAAAAAATAAATCATGTAAAATCCTTGCAAAAACCCTGGCGCGCGGAAGGTGGCGGAAGCCCGGGCGGAAGGGGCTAATTGTTTGGGGAGCCACGGTACCTGAATTTAGACCGACCCCCATATAAGGAATATCATCTTACTAGGCTCAACCGCCAAAAAAAACGCTACTCAAGGTCAGGAGGTGCGTTTCAATGACGCTACAGCACTTTGATGTTTTGGGGCTTTCCTGCCTCGAGGACCGGATGCAACTAGATATCCAACACTCCCTCTACGTAAACTGAATGTTCTCATCCAGGAGGGTCCCAACTAGATGTCCTCAGCGTCAGGGTTTTTCAGGTTTAGGTTTTAGGGCTTAGGGCCTAGGGTTTAGGTTTTAAGGCTTTGGGTTTGCAGCATAATTTTCTGAACGGTGTAAGCCCAACATCAAATGAGCCAACTCCTCCAAGGGGCTTATACAGGGGATTATAGGGCCCAGAGGGTCCATGTAACCAATAATATTAGGTACTTGGGATTTGGGTAATAGTAATTCTAGTACAGGTTTTGGGTAATGATATGATTGTTAGGTACTTGGATCCTCAGGGGGGGATCTTGGGCGATCCACTACCTTATAGCGCAATACAGGCACACTCTTCAAGTTGTTTCGCCAAAAGCGTTGTTTATTGAGAGCAGAGTACCAGGGCTAGGCCCGAAAGACCTTCAGTTGTGTGCCACTCCGCCACACACACAAGGCCCCCGGACTAGAAAAACTATTCGGTAGATGCCACATTTCTGGCATGACCCTGAGTACGCCTACACCCTGGGAATTTTGGTATTCTAGTGGGGTTTAGGTTGAGGTCGTGCAGAAATTTCAAGTACGGTGTAGGGTTTAAGGGGTTCAGGGAGCGCATAGCCGATGTCCGCATGCGGCCCAGCTGTGGATTCAGTTTGGAAGGAGCCTGAGTGCTTATGCTTTTGTAGGTTTGGTCGCTAGTTTGGGGTTTAGGGTTGGTCGTATGCCTCAAAACCCGTAGCACCATGATGTAGGCTAACGTATTTTGTGCTTGCAGAGTAATGCAAGTCAAGGCTGGAAGTAGAAGCCCGGCGTCCGCAAGCACACGCAAGCAACCCAGTTTTGACCGCCCCGCAGTGGCGTGGAACACTTGACAAGCTGCTCATATGGACGCCTTCTATGTAACCCTTGTGCTTTGAATTGTTTACTATGTAACCGTATAATAACCTTAGATATCCTTATAACAACCCCATATATCCCTATAATGACTTGACATACCCTATAATAATCCTATATATCCTTACAATAAACCTATAATAACCCTATAACTACTCAAGTTTATTCCCCTGGTCTCCTGATTGCTCTGGTGCGGAAGCAGTCAACTGCTATAAATGCGGCAAAAGACCTTCTCCAGAGCAGGTGGCACGAGCAATGAATGCTAAACCGTAAACATACCTGGGCCCTCCAATGTACTTTCTTTTTGGGTTTGCTATGTTTTTTTGGTTAAGACTCTTATTAGGACTACCAAGCTTTCACTACATTGGAGGGTCTAGGTAAACCCCTCACCCCTACAGAGCTGCGTAGCTTCAAATGCTTATAATAACCTTAGATATCCTTATAACAACCCCATATATCCCTATAATGACTTTATGTATCCTATAATAATCCTATATATCCCTATAATAAACGTATAAAAACCCTATAACTACTCAGCCGACATGCGGCCGCCTGATACAAGTCGCCAGATGGGCTTGCCTCGGCGGTCACAGGCAACGTCTGGTAATCTGCAGCGGTCATGTTGTAACTCCGGCCACCGATTCTACATCCCTACCACTGGCACATCTTGCACAATCCCCAAGAAATCTTACGCAAGAAATCTTAGGCCCTAAACCTTGAAGCTAAAGCACGGAACATTAAAACCCAAGCGGAGGTCTACGTAAACCAGGGTCCTCAGGGTCTCTGTGTACCACAATCGCTGTATGACGTACACACCAAACATTACTTTCCAACAAAACCAACTGGTGCATGTGAATGTAGGTATATAGTTGAAACTCCTGCGCCCATGCACCTGCATAATGACCCAGGTATACCCTAAACCCTAAACCCTAAACCCTACCTACATGGACCGTTTGGAAGGGATCCATGGCTTCAAGGAAGCTGGTATTTCAATTGGGTGTAGGGTTTTGGGTTGAGGGCTTAGGGTTTAGCGTTTAGGGTTTAGGGTTTAGGGGTGTTTAGGGTTTTGGGTCGAGGGTTTAGGGTCCCCAAAGGCTCTACGCCCCTACGGGCCCTTCACTTTCATCCCGGAAATATCCCCAGGATCGGCTGAGGTAGCGTATGCCTGAACCCTAAACCCTAACCCTATATCTAGACAAGCACCCAGGTGGTTTCGATCAATTGTTTCGAATGCTTGGCCAGATCGGATGTTATGTGAAGTTAATGGAAGCAGGCCGTTTACAAACATGTACCTTGAGCTGCTCGTGGTGTCCTCTGTACTTCTGTGCATTGCATGGCATTTTTTGAAGTTGCTGTCATACATTCTACTTCACGTGGATGCTCGAAGCTAAGCTCGATAAAGGGGTTTAGGTTTCAGGGTTTTCGTATGAACTCTACAGACTCTAAGCCCTATCCCTAAACTGACTGGGAGTTGGGAGAGATGTCGGGAGTGGATTCCAATAAAGCAATTCCTCAATTGATCCCTTGCAATACGGTGGAAAATGAAAATTCTGCATGACCCTAAGTACACGAAACCCTCGCATGCTATTTCGTTATCGTATAGGAAGGTCATGTCCCTATATTCACTGCTCCATTTCCTGAAGCCTAAACCACCCCGATGCACCGGGAAGTAAACGCGTGGAACAACGTTTCACGTATCAAGTGTTTGGGGTATCTTGGTTGAGGGTTTAGGGTAGCAGAGTACTTTTTATGTGTTCATATGTGTATGTATGTACGTATTTATATGAGAGAGAGAGGGGCCAATTAGTAAGAACCCATGTCCACTATTGCAAGTCGGGATAGTTGTCCACAGCGTTCCCTGCTGATATCCTTATCTTATCATAATGTAGTACACCACCGCCACCCTCCCCTCCCCCTCCCCCTCCCC
>CAJNIZ010004279.1:0-11290 GCA_905231905.1 Symbiodinium pilosum
GTATATATTGGGGTTATACTGGGATAATGGAGAAGAAAATGGAAACTACTATAGTACGTTCGGGTATATATTGGGGTTATATTGGGATAATGGAAAAGAAAATGGAAACTACTAGAGTATATTGGGCCTACACCCTAACCCTTCATGCTTAGGGATCATAGCCACACTGCCTCCCACAGGTCGGACCCCCCAATCCAGGGATTCGTGCTGCCGCCCGGAACGCTTCGCAGGCAAGTCTCAAGACCGTCCAAGACTTTCCACCTTTCGGGACTGAGGGTGAAGGGTAAACTCCTAGTATGCCCCTTAATAATGGAGAATCAAATGGAAAAGAAAATGGAAAATGAAATGGAAACTGCTATATATAGGGGTATGTAGGGGATTATGGGGGTTATAGTCTAAACGCCTAGTATCCCCCTGAATATCCCCTATGGTAGTCCCCTATATCAGCCCCTATATAATCCCCTTTAAGGAGGTTAGACTGTAGCTCATATCTCAGAAATGGTCCCTAGTCTTCTATGGGGTGATAATTCCGCAAAAGGGGTGTAAACGGTGTAGATAACCCTAAACCCTAAACCCTAGGGGTGCAAAAGATCCTTTGAAATACTCATGGCTCGCAGCCGAAATCAAGTTGCACTCCTGTCCTCTCCCTCCGTCTTATACTCCCTTACTACTCTGAGTTGCTGTTTAGGAACTTCATCAAAGATACGATAATAAACGATACTATAGTACGGGAGCTCCATAATTTACAATATATCCATGTTATGGTAACCTAAACTTCCTTAGCAGCAACGAAGTACTCCTCCGCCCACTTCTCCTAGAACCAATAATTCAAACCTGAAAGAACACAACACGGCCTACAGTAACTCCTACTAACCTCCTCTACTGTTAGCCAATATTCCTCTTGCCATTCCCGCAACCTGAAACCTTGAATCCTAACCTTTAAATGTTGCGCCCTAAGTCCTATACTCACGACTGCAACGACCCATCAGAGAGAAGCTTAAGTGCTTTGTTGGGGGTTGAGGGGCTTTGGGTTTCAGTTTATCGTCCCCGTTAGGTAGATAGAATATGGCATGGAATATGGCTTTGGGAATATTATAACAAGATCCCCATATGCCCCATGTTCTATCTACTTCAGGGGAACTAGAAGGCTAAGGGGCTTCGGGTTAACTTTCTCAGAACTTTGTGTCGATCCTGGTCCACCCGGAACTCCAGGCCGGATAGGGGGTATTAAAGTGAAGCTCACATAGGAGATGGAACAACTGTTTAGGGTTTAGGGTTTAGGGTGAATGTCATGCTGAAGCCTGTTTTTGATGTGCTATGCTAATTACAGGGAAGCAGCGACCATAGTATTGGTATTCATGTAGACCGCGACCCCTTTTTGTCCACTCCACATCCGAACCCTAAAGCGTTGAAGTAGAAGCAAGCGGCGTTCGATTGTCAAAGGTGTCGTAGGTGAAGTATCTCAGCATCAAGATGGTACGCTGTGGGGGTCTTGTACCAGAACTTTTTGAAGGGTGTCCATGCGAGGGTTGGACCTCCTCGACAACATCGACCGGCGATCTTCTAAACATATGTCATATGTGGGTGTAGGGTTTCAGGTTTAGAGTGTAGGAGTTTAAGGTCTAGGGTGTAGGGATTTGATGTTTAGGGTGTAGGGGTTTAAGGTTTAGGGTGTAGGGGTTTAAGGTTTTGGGTGTAGGGGCTTGGTGTTCAACAGTTCTCAAGCAAGCAAAGCACTAATGCATCGCGACCCCAGAACCAGGTTCACACATTCCGCTAACTGCCCAAAATCGCTATCACAGGCGAAGTGGAGCATGTGAACAACAAAACCACCTTCTCCTAAGAATGGCAGGCAAGCGCAGGCGGCAACATCTTTCTACCCCACAACAAAAACAACTTAATCCCTATGTAAGCCCCTGCTGCAAGCTTCTGATTATGGAGCCCCTTGTCACTGCTCCAAAGAGTGGATCTGCTGAAGAGGCCAGCAGACCAAAGTCCAGTTCCAGGCAAACATGCTTGGGGTTGGGCCCTGATGAGCAGGAGAAGGGTTGAGGATCGAGGGAATGAGGGGTTGAGATTTATTTTTTGACAATTATTTGAAATTCCAATGAATTGCAAACACGAACCTTATTATACTTTAAACTAAAAACAAAATCTGAGCCCATTGGTCTGTAGCCTGTGATTATTCGGCTCCCTTTAAGCATCAGCACTATTTTTAGTCTTCTTAGAATTCTTACTATTATTACTACTATTAGTACTATCATTGCTATTTGTTTGGTGGGAGCCTTCAATTCTTTTCAGGTGGAGGCAAGGCGTCTGTGGGCCTTCCCCTTTTGACAAAAATCCCTAGCTACCGTGGGCTTTAGGGTTTGGGGTTTCGGAACCCTAAACCCCAAACTAGTCCGAAGCAGACCGCAATAGTGGGTGCTTAGGACTGAATAGAGGGATAGTTAGGGGTGTCTAGGCCCTAAACTCTAAACCTTGCGCTGCACAGCAGAACTTACGCACTATGAACCATTGCGAACCCTTTCCCCTTTTGGCTGAAGGTCGCGCGGTTCTCTATGCGCTGATCGGTGGGGTCCTAAGGAAATTGGAGGGGGCCGCTTGGGGAATATTTTGGGACATACAGGGTTTCCCACAATTGGAGCGTAGTTTCAAAGGGGTTTTTCGGTGGAAATATACGGTTTAATTAAGGTCTTCGGAAAAATTCCTTGATGCGAAAGACATGTTTAGACACATTGAAGCACAAGTTGCAAGATACAGAAGTAGCATCCTGCATGATACCCTAAAATGAGCTTTAAAGCCCCACTTAGGCTTTAGGGTTTAGGGCCAACCCTGAACCCAAAACGGACTACATAGTCCCGGAAAATTCGGATGAAACCATGAAACGAAGGCGCTTCCAAACTGGATCCGTGGCGAAATCCTTCTCCGTATCGGTGGGCTCCTGTTCATTGCTCTAGGGGGCCGTGTTTGTTTTCTTAACATTGGGACGTCTATTTGTTTAGGATGTATTTGAATCATACTACTTGTTGAGTTCCCGGCCCAAAACAGGTCAACCATCTATTTCCGCGAGGACCATGTATACCCAACCAAGTTAAAGGTTCGGTATCAGGCTACGAGGCTATAAACCACTGTAACGGGATTTCGAAGGCAAGGATTTGGTACTGACAAATTGCTGTAACGCACTTGCCCTAAACCTTCTTCCCTAAACGCTACTTCCCAAAGCCAAAGCCCTGAACCCTAACAAATTGCAATTTGCTGACCCCAAAGCCCATTCATTTTGCTCATGTTTTCACTACATTTGACCTACTATGACTGGGGTTTTGGGGGTGAACGATCTTCTTAGGATTCCGGAGGGAACCCCGAATTTTCGGCAGCTGTCATACAGGTAAATCCACGTGCAGGTCATGAGCCGTGTCCACAAAGTGCGCGCCTCATCGATGCCAGGGCACTGGAGAGGATCGAAAGCTGCTTCTTCCGCAGCTTTTCCTGAGACATCAAATTCCGATTTCTTTGAGGTTAGTCCTTTTCCTCCATAAAAAAACCATACCCTCTAACATTCGATACGCCCCATCATTGAATGCACCATATCAGCAACCTTGTCTATAGAGGGCAAGGAGCTTAATTTGAGGGAGTTGCGGGGCGCTTGGTATCCCAAAGGGCCCATGATAGTACACATTGAGGACCCAAGGAGGGTTCCTGCTTTGGGGCCCGAGCAAACCCTGAATCGTGAAACCTGAACCCTCAACCCTAGACCCTAAACCCTTTGGGATATTTTAGAAGGCGAGGATCAGGTTGGTCGTGCCTTCTTGAGTTCCCTATAAAGCCATGTAGCCAAGCCGGGCTAAAGTGAGGCTCTTGAGAGCTGATGGAAGCGAAAGCTCGGAATGAGAGTCAGCCTAATCTAGGTTTACGGTTTAGGGTTTAGAGTTTAGGGGCTTGAGTAATTACCCACTTGAGCTATAATCTAAAACTCCTAGTACCCCCCTTAATAGCCCCTATACCACTCCCCTACAGAATCCCCTATATAACCCCTCAAAAGAGTTTCGGCTGTAGCTCATACGATTCGAGGCCTGCCTGAGGTGCCCTATGACACAACTACACGAGAAATAGGGTTCAGAGTGTTGTGGCAATTTCATAGGGCACGAATGACCTGACTCACTACGTTCATGCTAGCCCCTCATCCAAGCCTGGGCTACTGTTGAGGAACTTGAATTAATCTACCATAGTATGGGTGCATAGTAAAGACTAAGTCTTCCTTATTATAGTAACTTAGGTCAAGTTCCTCAACGGCAACCCAGAAATGGGTATGGGCTCCTCATGGGGTCTTCTCGGGCAGCGTGTTGGGGCGTGTTAGACATGTTGAATAACGACAAAAACCCTACATTGCCACGTTACAACGGTTACGCCTATTTCGACAATAGCTCCTGTGGGATACAAAACACAAAGGGCAAGCAAGTAGTCTCGTCTTCTTGGCTTTAGTCTGCGTCCCGCCAGTGAAGAAGAGCTTGACAAAAGGGATCTGCGCAAGGTAGGCAAGGTAGGCATGCTGCGAATCACTAGTGATATCTATAAAGGTACTATAAAGGTAGCTATACGAGGATACGAGTTACAACGTGGATATTGCATGACTGTTCTTCTATCTAGGATCTGGATGAATCGCAATCACAGTTTGTTACAGACTCCCGATCTGCAGGCATGCCGGATCCACGGAAGCATTCAATTACATCCTAAGCTTTCTACAACTGTCCGTATTTTATCCCCTAATAGGGGGGGATATGGTAAGAACCCCAAAGTGTTACAAAGTGGGCGGAGCTACCTGTTCCTCATCGCGTCCCATAGGCTTTGGACGACTTTTTGGTGGTCAAAACGAGCTGTAGATTGGGATTTCCAAAAGATGAACAAAACAACCTCAACTTTGTTGGAAGGAGTGGTACTGTAGTGCCCAGAAGGGGCACCTCTGCCCCTGAAGGGCATGATAGGGTAGACTGGTAGATTAAAGAGACTATATAGGGGTTACACAGGGATTATTCGGGTATATATTGGGGGTATATAGGGATTATTAGGGTATATATTGGGGCTATAGGGATTATGGAAAAGAACATGGCAACTACTACTTATATACTAAAGAACCCGAACTCTCATCCACCTTATTACCCACTGCTGTGCTGCTGTACCAAATCTATGCATCTTGTTGAAGTAGTGGGCAACTATGGCCGAAGCCTGATTACCAAGCAAGTGTTCCCTGCTGAACATCTACAACAACCCCGCACAATATGGAGTGCAGATTTCTCTGAGCGTTGATGTCAAGGGAAGCGGCCCGATGTGTGGTTGCAAAGGTTGCACTACGCAGTTTCTCACGTCAAGAACCTGCAGCTGCATTGAAAACGCAAACCATGAAGTAGGGAAACCTGCGAGAAGATTGGCGAATCTTGAAGCAACATCTCTAGACAAGATTCGCGTTTTTTTCCATGCAGAGGCTGAGAACATATCTACATAGTCGCGCAGCAACTACCCCCAAGAAGCCCAAATAGCGCAACTTAATTACGTAGTCATAAACTGGCGAAACCTAAGTAAGCCTTCATTATGGACTTGGAGGACCGGGGAAAGTGAATATGCCCAAGCGGCTCAATTCCTCGGAGTTTTCCGGGGTCAGTGGCAAGAGGTTGCCACTTGCCAGCGTCAGACTTCCTGGAGGGTTGTTTGGGAATTCGGTCTTCAATGATGTCTTAGGCATGAATTCTCATAACTTAAGTTAGGAGCTTGAACAGTCCATTGTCCAGCTGGCGGGGGCCGAGGGGCTTCTTGGACAAGACATCTCCATGATGCGAGCACAACGTTTGGAGATGTATGGGCCATGTACGAGCCCAAGCCCTAACTTGTAAGCCCTATGGCCAAAATTTACAAGCTAAGCCTCGATAGCGTGAGCCCCAACCCATACGCCAGACTAGCCTGAGTCCATGCAACACCCTCTATCACAGGGGGCTTCCAAAAAAGCCACAGGACTAAAGCTCTTTTCAAGCAGGGCTAGAGGGGGGCTCCGTAGGTTTGAATGGTGGGGTAGACAAATTTTCTGATGGCCATTGTGGTTCTGTTTAGGGTTTGAACCCTTCTGGGAGATGAGAAGCAAGGCCTTCACCCGTCTAAGCACCTTCTTCAAAGAAATTGGATGCATGCCCGTTGGAAATTCTAGCCTGATAGCCTCCTAGTCCTACTTCTGAGGCCTTAGAAACGATGACGCAGTTGATGGAGTCCCCTCCCTAAACCCTCAACCCTAAACCCTAAACCCTGAACCCTATACCCTAAACCCTAGTCCCCTCAGCGTCCCCAGGACCTACCAAATACACGTTCAGGGGCCCGGGCTCCAACTTACAACGCAGGCTCCGAACCAATCAATACAAACTGAAAAGGTAGTTTCCCAAAATAGGAGGACCCCAATATAGACCCCAAAATACTATAATCCATATTACGGGACCAAAGGTACCCCTTACTTTGGGAAAGCCCCATCTCCCACTATGAAAAAAGCCCGCCCACTCGAAAGAACTGATGGTCCTGCGACGATGAGCCTTACCATGCAAGCCATGGCCTTAGCCACATCCCGAATAAGTGCGTATACATAGATACATACTAACTGGGTTCCTACACAAACTTTTGTGCGCCGAGGTATATTTCTGCCAGTTGGGTACTGGGACCCTTGGGAGCCATCATCAGAATTGAGCGTCGCAGTCTAGACAAACGACCTAGAGGCACAGTAGCATATACACAAACTTACATCTTAACAGCACCTGAACAACCGTGGCCCGACATTGATGAACTTGGGGAGATAGAGATGGCGACTGCTCGAACCTATTGAGCCCCTTTACTGCAGCACCCCATAAATCTCTTGCAAATTGTACATGTATGCGTAGATGCATCTATGCATCTGCAGATGCGTACATCATACATAGATGGTTTGCATGGGGGACCTCAATACAAACCCACTAAACCCTAAACCCAAAGAATATAATCCTTATTCTGGGGACGCCCACCTAATGGTCATCTTTTCTGCAAGCGCGTTGGGCCCATGAAGAGTACTCATGGGGAGGAACCTGGAGGTCTCAAAGTAATTGCCCTTTTATAGGGTTTAGGGTATAGGGTTTAGGGTTTAGGGTATGTAGGCTTTAGGGGCTATATGGGATTAAAACGCTAGCTTGTAGGGGTCACCCACATGAGGGGGGGATTACATACCGCATTAGGGCGAGCCCGATAATCTTTGGTACTCATCATGCTTTAAAAAATTCAAGGAGATGTCCGCGAAGGGAATCCTCACAACTCCACTTGGGGGTCAGGGGGTCTTGGTAAGCCGGCTAATACCGGGATAGCTGGTGCTATCATACCCTAAACCGTAATACCCCGAATCCTAAATCCTAAGCCCCAAATCCTAAACCCTAAACCCCACATCCTAAACCCTAAACCCCACATCCTAAACCCTAACCCCAAAACCTAAACCCATAGCCCTAAACCCCAAATCCTAGACCCGCCCTAAAGCCCAATATGGATGATAGGTATACTTACTCAGACCTAGAAGGAAACCCTTCGGAAATCACAACTCCCCAGTATGGATGCTTGGCATTCTCCAACCCGAACCCTGCAAAACATACCCAAGCCCTACAAACCCTACACGCTTAGCAAAAGAGCCCGAATCATCACAGGTATTGCTTTCTCATGTTCCAGGCCAAAATGTAGAATAACGCGGCTCGACAGTTGTGTTACACCGCCGGCACAACAAAGCCAACTATACCAAGCATCGGCTGCTAAAAAACTGGTAAGACAAGCAATGGTATAGTAGTCTGGTTAGCACAACGCACGGCCGCATTGGCTTTGGCTTACCCAAAGTTACACACATCTAGACTGTTTATACTTGGGCCTGAAAAGGTACCGTGCTCTCGGCCATAAACCTACATGGTAGTTTCCACAAACAAGGGGACGCCAATACGTTAGATCCTTCTTCTTGAAACCCGCAGAATTACAATCCCAGCCACAGCTGTCAAGTTCTCCCTTGGCAGCGGCGACTCTACGTACAACCTATGCACTTGAGCCTGCCCGGTTCCTCCGCATAGGCACAAATTCATATTTATGTGTATGCATACATATATATACATACATATGTCGTTCTGTATGTATACGTACACACAGATGAATATGTATACGTATACATGTCTATATGTGTATGTGGGGGATTGTCAAAATTATGGTCCCTGTTTGGGTACCCTAAATTAGGCCCCGTATTAGGCCCCGTATTATAATTGGGACCCAAAAAGGGACCATAATTTTGACAATCCCCCATGTAAATTTGTATATGTATATATGTATATGTACAGGGCCTTGCAGGTCACATTGGGCCATTAATTATATGGCAGTGCATTAGACTCATGGTGAGCCGGGTGGAAAAGCAAATGCAAAACGAGATGGGAACTAGATGTAGATTGGGGACAACAGTAAGCCTGTCACCCCAATTACCTACTGTTTAGTAGACATCCCTGGGAAAATAGAATGGGTTTAGGGCTTAGGCTTTCCCACTTTCTAGGTAAGCATCTTAACCTACAAACTAGCCAGGTTTCTGATTACTGGTGCTGAAGGGGGAGTGTGGGAGGGAACATCAGGACCCTAAATCCTAAAGTCCTAAAAGCTCGAAAGCCTAAACCCTAAGAAGCCCATACTCTAAATCCCAAACCCCTTATAACTTACTAGTGTATCACGGGAGTATCACAGGATCCACCAACTTTCCCTTCAACACCTGTAAGTCTGCCTGCGGCTTGGTGTTCGGTCTCAGGACGTAAGCTTACTGGAGGTTATGTGAGCTATAGTCTAAACTCCTAGTATACCCCTTAATGACCCCTATGATGCTCCGCTATATAATCCCCCATATAGAGGCCCTGTATGCAGTATATAGACTATAGTACATGTGGGTTTCGAGAAATATGAAGTAGGGGTCTTTTTTGGGTGGGTCCCCGTCAAAAGGTCATTAAAATGCCGGTTTTATTGGGGTCATGTAGACATCCAACTTTTGGAGATGCCTCTGCGGAGAGACTAGACCTTGTTTTTGGGACTTGGGGGTTCAGAATTTGAGGTCACCAATAGACCAGCTCGATGTCGGGCTCTATTTCCATCACCCCCTGCATAACATGTGCGTATAATTGCAGAGTGAGGGGGTCCAGCTGAGGTATGAGCTGATAGCCGCCTCAGGGCCACGGAGCTACTGGTTTAGAGTTTATGGTTGAGGGTTCAGGCCTTGGGGTTGAGGGTTTGGGTTTAGGGTTTGGGGTTTAGGGTTAAGGGAGAAGATCTGCCTATAAAGCCCCAATAGTCTCCAGAATAATCCTCAGATATTCCTGTATGCCGGTTTCCGTAAAGAGAAGCTACTATTTAGGGTTTAGGGCCTACGGAGGTGGATCCCCCATCCAAAAATAGGAACTATAACAAGTCATGTTGCTTGTAGTAATGTCCCCTTATGCTGTTATTACACCACTGTATCAGGGTCGGGGGTCCATGTAACGTATACCTGACTGGTATTGAAACTGGGGCCCTAGGATAATTTCGGGAATAATCTAGGTCGTTGCATAGGGTTGCCATGCGTGCATGCCGGGGATCAACATTTCTCAGAGATCCACCGGGCCTGAATATAAGCTCAAAAGATGAGAGGGCACGACAAAATCTTTGGAACGGTTCAGGGTTTAGGGCTGCTCGATGTGGGCTGAGGCAAAACAAGCTGGTCAAGGTGCACGCGTCGACCACATGCACATCGGCAGATATTGCTGAAACTGCGCACCAAGCGCTGTAAACCTTAAACAGGTCTTCAGAGAAGTTCAGCCATGACACGACTGGTTTTGGGCCCATGTAGCAAGTCTTTTTTAATGGCTTAATGAGTTTTTAGATAGGGGACACAACCAACGCTTTCATGGATTGATGGCTGTTTTAATGTGTATGCCATTCCCCTTGCCGATTTAGCAGCAGCCGTAAGCCCTAAACCCTAAACCCAACAGAAAACAAACCAGAGCCAGAACCCAGTCACAGCACACGTCCTGGTCTCCTTCTTCTCTGTCTCTACCTGGCGTGGCGAGCATCATGGCTCCCACAACCACCCGCAGCACCCTCGGAAAGTGATGCGAAAAAGGCCCAGCACAGTACATCATATCTCCTCCGCCCCAACGAGCATGGAAGCTAATATGGCTCCTGTTCGAAAAAATTGATCCGTAATCTTTGTAGGGCATTACCCCAAACCCCAAACCTTCAGCTGCACACTCTAACCAGAAGCAACGACCAGGAGCTTATTATAGCGTAGCTTTAGGTTGTGTTCTGCCCCCACCCTGTAACAGTCTATGTTGGGGGTCACATAAAGCAATCCCCATTGAGTAGGTGTTTCTTTTAAACCGCAGAGGAGGAAACAAGTTTCCTCTCTAATTGGGGACATACCTGGAACTCTCAAATACGCGTGTTAATCGCCTAGATGCCCATTGTTTGGAGATTAAGGGCCATTATTATGGGTTTCGGGAGGTCCAGGATATAGCTATATAATACTGATAGCGTTACTTCTGGACCCCAAAATCCTAATACTGGGAACTTAGTTACTATCCGCATTATCAATGCGACTTAACCCAGACCCCTGATTAATAACCCCGATGGTATGAAAATACTCCCTGATTGAACCCCAAACCCTAAGGGTCCAAGTACTTCATAATCATATATTTCCCCAAAACCTGTACTATCATTATTATTACTATTACCAAAGCCCTAAGTACCCAATTATTGGGTACATGGACCCCTAAGGAAACAATAAGTCCTAAGGAAGGCTTGCTGCACCCTTTACTCTCTTCCCCAACAACCAGGGCTAAACAAGCTTAAGCTTCATTATAGAGACCCAAAAAGGAAAGCCCAAGAAGGTTAAAGCAATTCCTTGTCGATGACATACCCCAGCGTTGACCAAGAAGGTTAAAGTTCTTCTAGTGGCTAGGTAAGTTTATGACAATTTCAGCTTCTTCTTTGAAGCCCAACCCTCCAAATCATGACACAACTGGGCGGATAAATGTTTAGGGGCTCAGGCTTTAACGTTCCCACGATTCCACTGTCAAGAGCAGCGGCAGAAGCTGGCCTAGATGTGCTTGAGCTGCTCCTGGACTCTGCTGCTGTCACCACCCAAATCCGGATCACCCCAGGTGACCACGGATCCATTGTCCAGAACAGCAGCAAATGCAGTTCCAGTTGCCTGGATGTGCTGCACGTTCTTGAGCTTCTCCTGGACTCTGCTGCTGTC
>CAJNIZ010004280.1:9858-22357 GCA_905231905.1 Symbiodinium pilosum
TTCGGGGCTAAGGTTTGGGATCCCATGCTGAGGATCCAAGAGGGTAAGCCCTAAAAAGCAAAAAAGCTCTGTTACCCCAGAAGGATAGGAACGTGGGAAGCAGAACCCAAATAAGGCCAGCTAAAGGAATTAGTGCCAGATTCGTTTCGTGCTATCCCAGACAGCGACAGGCTTCAGTTGTCCGTACAACAGGGCTTTGCTGCAACAACCGCCCAAATTTACGATGATGTCATGATTCCTTGAAGCTAAGTTGCCCCCCTAGAGGGTCCAAGTACCCAAATAATAGGGTCCCTTTAAGAGGGTTATAGGGGGATATAGGGTTTAGGGTTTAGGGTCCAAGTACCCAAATGTAAGGGCTTTAGGTCCCAAATACCATTCAGATTGTTGTATTTGGGGCCTGAGATCCCATTGCTTGGGTACTTGGCCCCTTAGGGCCAAGCCCCGCATGCTAAAACCTGAGGTTCACGAATTGAAGTTGCCCAGGCTACGGCTCTGCAACGTAAAGCCCTAAAGCTAAACAACCCCCATGGCCCCCAAGCTTCAACCACTCGGGTCTTCTCTCTTCTCCAGTGCCCCGCATGTTTAGGGTTTAGGGTGGCATACCTTTCTTTTTCACCGACCATTCTGCAGCGCTCGGTTCAGCGACCCGTATCACCCAACTACGACACCCCCTGAAGCCTAGACCCTATGTGCATACATGTATATGGATATACATATATATACACACGCATATGAGCTATAATCTGAACTCCTAGTATCCCCCTGAACAAGCCCTATAACACTTCCTATATAAACACACTATATAACCCTTTTAAAAAAGGTTAGATTCTGGCTCATAAAACCATCCCTACATGACCACCAAAGGCCCATTCCAAACACTCCTCTAATTAGGCTTTAGGGTTTCGGGTTTGGGGTGTCCAAGTTGTTAACATGATAAAGACTCTTCAACATATCCCTAGATCATACCCGATTTTTTGTTGCCATATATCTACACATACATAGAAAACTCTCTTTCTCTCTCTCTCCCTCCCTCTCGCTCCCCCCGTTCTGAATCCAAGAGGCTCCCTCTGAAAGGACCACAGGTTTTGCAATCCCTAGACCCTACACCCTGAACCCTTGTGGGGTCCTCGCAGGGTGCAGGGCATGTTGTGCCTGGCATGCGCGCAGAGTGGCTTGATAGAGGTTAGGGTTTAGAGTTCAGGGATGAAGCCTGGTTTAGGGCTTAGGGTGTAGGGTTTAGGGTCCTAAATCAAAGCGTAAACCGAAACCACACCTCCTATGCCCCCGC
Source organism: Symbiodinium pilosum (assembly GCA_905231905.1). Taxonomy (NCBI): domain Eukaryota; class Dinophyceae; order Suessiales; family Symbiodiniaceae; genus Symbiodinium; species Symbiodinium pilosum. Next base: position 11,147 of record CAJNIZ010004280.1, read on the forward strand.
TACGTTGCCTGTGAACTCCGAGAGACTCCCCAAATTCCTGAACTGCAGACTGATGATCCTTCAAAATCCACGCGTTACGTTGCCTGTATACGCGGGAGCAACGGGACTGATGTCACATTACACTGGAGATAGCACACGGATTGACGACTATGGTACAGACGTACAGCCAAAGTGGCCTGTGAACTCTGGAACACTCAACCCTGAACGAAGAAACCGAACTCCTAAACCCAAGTTCCCCTAGACAAAGCAACCCCCCTTCAGGTTGTCTGCGAATGTACTGGACTACTGACCCCAAAGTGCGAAACCCTGAAACACCCTAAACCCTTGACCCTCCAAAATCACACAGCGCTACAATCTAAAACGCTCTTGATCCTAAAAGCATTCAAGCCCCAAACCCCAAACCTTAATCAACAACTACACGCCCAAACCCGAGAAACAACGAAACATGCAACTCCCAGATCCTAAAAACCCCAAACCCTGAACCACTGACTGTAAACAACTGAGCCCCGAATTCCTTAGAAGCCCTGTTCCTAAACCCTCAACCCTTTTTCCTGAACCCTCAACACCTCTTCATAAACCCTAAGCCCGAAGCCCTCAACCCTTAACACCCTTTCCCTAAGGGTCCAAGTACCTAATATTCATATACTTACCCAAAACCTGTACTAGAACAAAGCCAAGTATCAAATTTTTGGGTGCTTGAACCCTGAACCCCTAAACCCCCTAACCCCCAACCCTCGAACCCTAAACCCTAAACCCCTAAACCCTAAACCCTAAACCCTTAACCCTAATCCCTAAACCCTAAACCCCTAAACCCTAAACCCTAAACCGCCTGTGAACTCTGGGAAGTTGTTGGTGTCCAACAGCCGCTCCAAGGCCCTCTTCCACTCGCCCTCGTGGACCAGCCTGATGTGTAGGGTTTAAGGGTTTAGGGTTTAGGGTTTTGGGGTTTTAGGGTTTTAGAGTTTTAGGGTTTAGGGTTTTAGGGTTTTAGGGTTTAGGTCTCAGGGTTTAGGGTTTCGGGTTTTAGGGTTTTAGGGTTTAGGGGTTCAGGGGTTTAGGGTTTTACGGTTGAAGGGTTTAGGGGTTTAGGGGTTTAGGGTGCAAGAATGACCCCAAGGGTCCAAGAGAAGTACTCAATAAATAGGTCCCGTTAAAAGGATATTATATAGGGATGCAAGGGTTTGGGGGCAAAAGTGTTGTATTTTTTGTAGGGCTTGGGGTTTTGGGTTTGAGGTGTGGGGTTAGGGGGGGTTTAGGGTTTGGGGTTCGGGGTTTAGGGCTTGCGGCTTGGGTTCGGGGATCAGGGTTTCTTATCAGAGTTTAGGGCCAACTAACGTAGAAAGTAGGTTACTACTAGGAATGACTTTGAGATTGTGGGTGTAAACAAGGAGTTTATGCCTATGCCCTAAATGGTAGATTCCATCTTATCTTCCATTATCCAAATAGAACCCTAATATTACCCCAACGGGTAGCTATAGCCCTGACCTAAACCCTAAACCCTAACCCCTACACCCTACACTCTAGGGTGGGCCTTAACTCTGAAGCTTAAGGCCGGCTGACAAGAGGGCAACATTTCCCACTACTCTGTTCGAATCATAACAATATAGTCCCCCTTAAGTAGGTTGGGGTTAGGTTTTTGCTGAGGATGGAAAGCTCTAAAGTCCCCTTAAAGGGGTTTATGAGGGTTATATAGGGATAATGGAAGAAAAAAAGGAAACTATTATTTAGGGTTGGGTTTAGGGTTTAGCCCCTCATTATAATATACCAAAGCCATATTCTATCTTTCTTAAGTGGGACTATAACAATACCAGAATAATGCGAATACTCCTAATAACAAGCCCTTGCTGGGAGTTCAGAGTTTAGGAATTTTAGGGTTAGCGATTGAGGTTCACCCTAAACCCTAAACCCTAAACTCTAAACCCTAATAATGAATGAAGCCCAGAGCCGCCCTACCACTGAATATTCCAATTCTACCATCACTTGAGTTTTTGAAGCATGTGGGCGGGAATGTCTGTTCTTAGGGGGGTGAGTCGTGGGTATAGTCATTAGGGGAGGGGTTTTCATCTTATCTGCCCAATTTCCTGAGATTGACAAGAAATACTTCAGCGTTTGGGAATCTAGTACAGCAGAGAATGCCCCAGACAAGCTTAAGCTCAGTATATGGCACCAAAAGCTAGACCCAAGCCCTGCACGCAACGCCCTGAACCTGGTCAAACCGTAGTTATCCACGTGGCACTTAGGACCTGTACTAAAGGTTTACCCTTAGGCACTCATAATAGGAGTATAAGGGAATCCAAGGGTAGTCCCAAACGCTAAACCCCCTAAACCTTTATGTGTGTCTCTGCCATGTCTGAGGTCTCCACTGGTTCCAGGTGGGGATGCGGTTGCCCAGAGGGCAGCCACCGCCACCCTGGCGGAAACTGGTTTCCAGTTCAGGGATTAGGGTTCGGTGTTCAGGGTTTAGGGGCAAAGTGCTCAGGATTTACAGCCTGGTTGCCAGCCCTCGATTAGGGTTTCCTAAACCCTATAAACCCTAGGGTTTAGGGTCTTGGGCTGTCGTTGGGTGTGGGTTAGGCTCTGTATAAGGCGATGAAAAGACAGCGTCACGAAAGCTCTGGTTCAATACACCTGTCCTCAACATGGCCATATGGACTCCCTTTATGCTTAGGACCAGGACCTCCCTTTGGGAAGTTATATTGGGGTTATATGCGGATAATGAACAGAGATAATGGAAACTGCCATTAAGGGTTTAGGGTTTGTTCCCAAGTCCCTTCTTAACACCCACCTTCAGGACAGGCCTGATGATGAATCTTGCTGAGGCCCAGATGTGTAAAATCGTTCGCACCTGATGCCACAGAAATCCCAACAACTGGCTTGTTCTGTCTGCAGAACATCCGGGGGCACGTGCTTGGAGCACCAAACAAGGTCAGCAACCTAGGGTAGACCCTTGAAGGAACCCTGCTTTGAAGGGTATCCAACCAATGATGCTCAAGGCCTGAACCCCAAACCCCCGTAAAGCTTAAACCCCAACCCCAAACCTTGATCCCCAAACCCCAAGCCTCTAGACTGCGAACAAGAAACTCTGAAACCCACATCCTGAATCCTAAACCTTATATGGTAGTTTGCGGAAGTCAGCGGAGCGCACTTTAGGCCTCTGAATACTATAAGAATATGGGGTTCCCGTACCCAAAGTTGGGAAAGCTTCCAAATCCTCAATCGCCTCACACCTGCCAAAACGCAAAACCCTCAACACAAAACCCTGACCCCTCAACCCTAACCCCTAAACCTACATACCTGCCTGGTTGGGGCTGTGGCATGTTGGCGTTCCGCAGTCCATGCATCTTGCTGTCTGTGTCTGCATCCTCAGCCAGCTAGGGACTTTAAGGTCCCTTTAAATGGGATACTGGGGTCATGTAGGGTTTACATAGGGCTTGAATAGGGTTCTATATACCTCCCCTTTATGGGGACCGCTATCTATTTAGGGTTTAAGGTTTAGAACAGGCTTTGGGGAACAATTTATACCATACCTCATTTCTATAAGGACCGTGGGGGATACTATTGGCTGCATTATTCAAGCTTCTACATTTGCATAAGACAACATAATATAATATAGTCTAATACATAATATAGTATAATATAACATAACTGAATATACACATACGTATGAGTGCAGATCTCTATACCCACCTTGAAAGGTTCCTTGTTTTCGACCATCCACCTTGACAGCTATTACGCCTTGCCAATGTCCAGGTGCTTGGCCATGATCCATGCTAAATCCCTATTGAGACCCCTGGAAGCATTTAAATATAGGCGGAATGTAGAGACTTTTATAAACCCTAAACCCTAAACCAAATATTGTCCAGGTTGGTGGCCTCTTCGTCGGTTACCTATAGGAGCCCTCAAACACACAAACCAGAGCTGAAAATAAGATGCCACTGGCCTCACCTATGTGACATGGCACTTTCCCAACTTGGGTTTAGGGTTTAGGGTTTAGGGGTTTAGGGGTTTAGGGGTTTAGGGTTTAGGGTAACTTTCCTTGCTCTTTTCCATTCCTCATCCCCAGTCTCCATCTCCGCAACCTTATCGTCGACTTCGCCCCATAATTCTTGTTTAATGCACCTAGAGTCCTTGATGTAAACCCCAAAATGCTTCTACAATCTCTGATAGCTTAACCTTCCCTAGATTCTAGATCGGATCGCAAACCCAAACTTCTGAGCTCCGAAACCTACACCCTAACAGTACCTCCCAAAACCCGAAGCCTTCATCCCTTAACCCTGGTAAATCCAACTCCCTAAACCCTAAATCCCCGGTCCCTAAACACCAACCCCTAGTCCCTAGACCCTAACCCCCATTAACACATAAACCCTAAATCCCTAAACCCTAATCCCTGAACCGTATGCCGTATGAAAACCTACACCCTATCCCTACACCCTAACCCCTGAACTCTAATTGAATACTAAAACCCAAATTTCCAATAATTACTAAACCCTAAAATCCAAAAACCTGAAAATCCCTAATTTCAGAAGGCTAATTAGATAAATACTTAAACCCTGAACCCCTAAAACCCTAAAGCCTCAAAATGGCAAGTGTCCAGTTGTGCCACTGCTGGCTCTTCTTGGATTGCGAGGCATAGATCTCCTCCAAGTGTGTAGTATCTTATTTGGGGATACTAGGGTACCCAATATCGAGTAAGATTCTATCCTCGTTTTTGGGTATAGTATTTTATACATAGATCTCCTCCAGTTGGGGATTTCATGGTTTAAGGGCTTAGGGCCTGGAGTTTCAGGCTTAGGGTGAGAGCTTGAGTTTAAGGAACCCATGCGACTACCTTAGTCTAAGTAAGGACTTTTTGGGATCATCTGACGCATACTCCAAACTCCTAGTATCCCCCTCCAAAACCCCCCATACTGGTCCTCTAAACAGCCTTTATAGCCCCCGTGCAGGAGTTATAGATCATATTGGGGGAAGCCTTCTAGGGCTACAACCCCGGAACCCTTGATGTGGTGGTTCGTCTAAAGATCCGTTTTAAGGATATGGTTTAGGCATTAGGGATTTGGGTGTCGGGTTCTGGGGTTTGTTGGGTTTATACTGGATTAGGGTTTACAGGGTTTAGGTCTTAGGCTTGGGCAAAGGTTGGGGCATTGGCAATACACTTCCTTGATCAAGGAGTGGTCCTGGCACAACATGAACTATAATCTAGACTCCTAACATCGCCTTAATAGCCCCTCTCTAGGGTCTAAACTCCTAGTATCCCGCGTTACAGCCCATGGGCATCCCGCAACATGCGGAACATGTGGGCCACAACTTGTTGAGCTTGCTGCTTCCCTACCCTACCCTAAACCCTAAATCCCAAACCCTAAACCGAACCCTAAACACAAAACCCTACACCCTAAACCCTACCCTACCCTAGCAAAAAATGGGGACAGGCCGCGCCCAAGATCCTAACCCTGAATCCCTAAACCTTAAACCCTAATCCCTAACTCCTCAAGTCCCCAAATTCCCTATAAATCCTTACCCAAATTTTTTCCTAAACTCCAAAACTTTAAACCCCCAAAACCCAAGGTTGGGACCGCGAACCTTTGGAAAACCCTGAACCCTAAATCCCCAAACCCCAAACCCTAGACCCTGCAGCCTGAACCCTAAAGCCCCAACCCTAAACCCTTAAACCCTAAATCCTCAAACCCTAAAACCTTAAGCCCCTAAGGGTTTGGGATTTAGGGTTGAGAGTCTAGGGCTCGGAATTCAGGGTTCAGTGTTTGGGGTCTCGGGGTTTGGGGTTTAAGATTTGAAGCTCTACCTTCCAGTCTAGGGTTTAGGGTTTAGAGTTGGGGGGTTAAGGATTAAGGGTGAGGGTGTGGGATCTAAGGGTTCAGGGTGGAGGGCACCAAGCCAGATCCATGTCAGCCGGTGACCTGTTGACATGAACTATAAACCCAACCCCGAAGCCTGTATTATCCTCATCTAGCCCCTTAATCCTAAACCCTAGACTTTAAATGGGCCTAAGCCCTGCACCCTAAACTTTAAACTGCGGTGAACTTGGAACCTTAGTAAAAAATATCATTTTTGTTCTTCCTTAAAGGTGAAAAATATGTCCCAGTACTCCAAATGTAAAGGGACCTAACCCATACATTGGGGGAGTTCCAGGAAGGGCAACGAACAGTTAAGCCATTAAACCAGGGTTTAGGGTTGAGGCCTCCACCCATCGCCTCTGAACTCTTAGGCGCGAAGCCCTAAACCCCTAACTGGAGGGAAATTTAGAATAAATTCAACCTGTAAACCGAATAACCTACAGTGTTATGGGCTATACCTACTAATTAAGGGGTACTTACTACTAAACTGTAGGTTATTGGAGCCACAGGAATTCCCAATTTGAGGCCACTTGGTACTATTCCCTATATAAACCACCATCTAGCAGGGTGAGGACGGGTGAGGTCGCTTTAAAGTGCCCAGACGACTGTAGGAAGATAAATTACCAAACGCTCGTGCTATGTATGGTAACAGCTATAAGTTATGAAGGACTAGAGCATATTCCCGCGTGTAACTTGGGTTTTCCCTACCTAGGTAATCTACGCCCCAGACCCTATATATGCCTCAAAAAGTTATTTTCTAACCCTGCATAACTCGTTTTTTTGTTTAACTGTAATCCTGATCCCCATGTGATCCCTGTAATCCCTAAAATCCCACTACCCTTTCTTTTCTGTTGCTCTTTGTAGACAACAAAATTCGCCCAGCTCCACCATTAAAGCCGTAAGCTAGAACTATTCAAGCCCCACAACCCTGAGGCTCCAAATAACGCGATGCAGCTACTACATGTAGACTGTTTGGCCCAATGTAAGTTTAATTTGGAGAGCAAGAGCTCCCGGGAAAGTATGTAGACTAATAGCCTGCGTGGGCCATTTTCTTGCCACTTGCTTTGGGGCTCCGGGTGTTGCATCAAGTCCGAGAAAACGGAGATGTGGGTGAGGGTCCTGGGAAGGTGTTGTGTTTGCTGTTGAAGCTTAGCTGTAGAATACACCCTAAACCCTAAATCCAAAATACTACTAAAAGAAACAGGTCAGGCCTCCCAGTCAAGGATACGATCCTTGTGGTCACGGTACGGCATTGCCTGGGAAGCAGTATATGTAGTTGTGCATGTATCTCTCTCTCTCTCTCTCTCTCTGAATATTTGTATAGGCGTATATGAGAAGGGTTATGCAAGAATAGTGGAACATAAAATAGAAACTACTATTCAAGGTGTAGGGCGTCTGAATTTTGCGGGCCCCTTCTTGAGTGGCCTCATAAGAAGGATGATCATACTTTGCAGCCTATAGGGCATGTTGGGGTCCCCTTATTGAAGCCAATTACCATTATACACATATACATGTATACAGAGGTATGCCAGCCTGAGATTATGGGTTCAACTAGGCTGGACGGCTTAGGATGTTTAAGTGGGGCTTGGATGTCCGGTTATGTTGGTGGATCCTACTCGTGCTCCTGCTAGACCCTCTTGTAGCTCAGGCGGCTCTAGTCGGCGCTAGATTAGTAGACTTCAAGGGGAACCTAACGTGGTAGTAGGAAGGGCAATCTTGATTCAACAGTTGCAGTTGCACTCTCAAAGGTCGTACCTCTGAAGGGTCTGCCCAATGTAACCTCAGCATTAATCCTGGACCCTAAACCCCTAAACAATAAACCCCTAAACCCTAGTATGAACCCGTGTCGTTCAGCGACCGGAACCCCCGAAAGGGATCTAAAGATCAGATCCTCGGATACAATGGAAGATTCTGTGGCTTGTATGTAGGGGCCAGTATTAAGGGTGTAGGGTGTGGGGTTAATCATGGGGCTTGTATATAGGGGCCATTATAACAACCCTGAACTCTTAACCCTAAACCCTTATAGTCACTGATAGTGTTTATATATGTTTATATCAAGGCACTGGGAAGCCTGAGATCGACGTTGGAACCCTGAACCCTTGCGCTGGGACCACCCAGCTCAGAGGATCCCATATGTAGTCTCTTGATTGTAGGATTCAGGGTTGAGGTCATAGGATCCTATAGCTAGAGTATAGGGTTTAGGATTTAGGGTTTGGGGTTGGCTTAGGGTCTAGGATCCAGGCCTTAGGGTTTAGGTTGTAGAGTTGTAGGGTTCGAGGTTGAGGCAGATACGTCCTAAGCGTGCGTTAATGTGGCGGGTTTCGCGTGGAGGTAATACAGGATCGGATCCAACGCAGATCAGCATCCTTGCGTGATAAACCAGAGCCCTGAACCTTAAACCCAAACCTTACTCAAAACCCAAACACTAAACCCTTAATAGCCCCCCGAACCCCATTGCAACGGCCGTAGACCCTGAACCTGCACCAAATTTCAACCACGGCCCAAATCAAACCCTAAACCCTACACATCTTGCTATAGTCCGCCTTAAGTAAATAGAATATGGGTATATTCTAAATATTCTAATAAGATCCCCATATACCCCATATTCCATCCCTAAACCCTAAACCCTAAATAGTAGTTTCCATTTTCTTTTCCATTATCCCTATATAGCCCTATATAACCCTATATCACCCTATTTAACCCCATATTCTATCTACTTACAGGGGACTATAGCCCTGAAGGCCCCCTGCCTTGCGTTCGTACTCGTGGAATCCCCTCTTCTTTGCCTGGGTGCGTTTCCAGTGTTTAGGGTTTAGGGTGTTTGCAATAGGGTTTTGGGGTTTGTTTAGGGTTTAAGGTTTGGGGCTTCGTGCTTCAGATATCCTAAGTAGAGACGAGATCCTCTACTCCTGCCCGCCCTGTTGCAGCTTCTACAACTCCCTGTAGAGGCTACCCGAATATCCATACACGGCTGGACCCTCCCCCCACCACAAAACAAAACAAAAACATAAGCACATGTCTAAATATTCCTCCAGAACCCGGTAGACACTCCCCAGAACCCTAAGGCTCCATGTCATGTAGGTACTACTTGTAGGGTTTAGGTCCTCAGTCGGTGCTACCCTAAACCCCTAAAACATGTTGAGCATGGCCTCCTTGGTTGTTGTTTTAAGGGCTTAGGATTTAGGGGTTGGGGGCCCATTATGCGACCCATTTTCGGGGTCCAGGTATCGAACGTCTGTTGCAGGGACTTACAGGGACTATGAACATGTAGCGAATACATGGAACGTTTTCAAAACATGGAACCCCTTTTCGACCGCGTGAGCTTTGGAAAGGACAGTTGCTCCACGTGAGATGTGGGGGAGCGTCACCACCCGGATCTCCCCAGACCCTTAAACCCTAAACCCTTAAATCCTAGACCCTAAACCCTAAAAACCCAAATCATACATGGCCATCTGAAGCAGGATGTATCGAGAAACTGCTAAGTAAAGCTATATGTTCACCATCGACAGCAATTATCTGAAGACCTCATTTCTTCGTCCCCCTTAAGTAGATAGAATATGGGGTATACGGGTAGCTTCTTATAACATACCCCAAAGCCATATTCTATCTACCTAAAGGGGGACTATACGTGGAACTTGAGTCCTTTGAGCCCTTAGGCTGTAAGTTCAGGACCGGGGGCCTCTACTCTGCCTTTCTGAGAAACTGCCGGTGGCCAGACGGTTTAGGGTTTAGGGCTTAGGGTGGAAGTTCAGGACCGGGGGCCTCTACTCTGCCTTTCTGAGAAACTGCCGGTGGCCAGACGGTTTAGGGTTTAGGGCTTAGGGTCCTAAACCCTGAACCCTACAACGCAACCTTAAATCCCATTCTCTAAGAATCCCTACAAATATTCCTGGAGTCCTATATCCCAACATCCCTAGATATCCTTATGTCCCTATGTATCCCTAAATCATCCTTATACAATCAAGGGGTTACAGGAACTCCCTAAGCTCCAAAACCTAAACACCAGAACCCTCAACCCTAAGCCTTAAGCCACAAAAACCCGATATATCCCTACAGTCCCCGTATGAGCCTTATCAGTCTCACCTATATACTCCCTATATAACCCCCTTCAAGGAGTTTAGACGATGGCTCATACGATCCTGATAACCCCCTTTACCATCCCTAAACCCTAAACCCTATATAATTCCTATAACCCCCTTTTAAAGTCCGTAAACCCTAAACCTTAAACCCTATATGGGTGTTTTCGGCTAGAACGTGGCTAAAAAATGCATGTTTGGATTGGGGTATGTTTCGGGGGTATGTGTTTGGCATGTTTCGGGGTATGTTTCGAGGTATGTTTCGTAGTGCTGGGCTCTTGACGAAAAGGACGTTGTGGGGGTATGTATCGGAGGGGTCAAAACATGCGCCATTTCATGAATTCCTGACGCGCCATTTTTGGAAACAACCCTAAACCCTAAACCCTAAACCCTAAGCCCTAAACCCTAAGCCCTAAACCCTAAACCCTAAACCCTAAGCCTATAAGCCCCTTTTAGAGGTACTCCCCGGCCAGCCAAAGTACAGGGCTCGACACTGAGATCGGCTTGCCAGCAGCGTCCTGCCCGTGGGGTTTAATGGGTTTATAGGGTTTGGGATTTAGGGTTTAGGGTTTAGGGTTTAGGGTTATGGGTTTATAGGGTTTGGGATTTAGGGTCTACCTAAATCCCCAAAGTAGGTAAAATAATGGCCCAAAACCCCTAAACCCTAAACCCTAAACCCTAAAGACCATTATTCTACATACTGGGGGGTAACTGGGTCAGTGACGGTCAGTGTCTATCATGAGCAATTGTGTCAGCAGCTCCCAGCCATCTCCGGACTAGCCTTTCCGCCAGCTTGGCCAGCTTGTAGCAGTTCCCCAGTCGGCAAGCGGAAATCGTCATCTCAAGGCCCTGCTCCCGCATGTAAGCGAGGGAGATCAAGGTGCAGAGGAAACCAAAAAGAAGAAAGGGGAGTCTTGCTGCTATGCAGGCGTCTCAAGAAACATGAAGAAGCCATCTGTGTCCCCCAGTCCAGGTAGGGCTCAGGGATGAAGCGAGAAGCAGATGTTTAGTCGTTTTGGGAGGTTAAGGGTTTGTTGGGCTGGATATTAAAAAGACGGTTTAGGGAGTTTAGGTTGGGTACTGCGCCCATCCAGCAACAGTCTATGACAGGGCCGAATTATGGGCTATCATACACTCATGTTGCGGCTATAGTCTAAACTCCTAGTATCCCCCCTGATAACCCCTATAGTAGTCCCCTATATAATCCCTTATATATCCCCCTTTAAGGAGTTTAGAGTATGGCTCAGATAAGCTCATCGCCTGAGCCGGAAAAGCTAAACAAAAGC
>CAJNIZ010004280.1:55995-67107 GCA_905231905.1 Symbiodinium pilosum
GTGGTACGTTTACATAATCGGCCAGGCGATCAAACCCAACAGTCGCAGAGGGCTTGCAAACCGCAGAGAGCTACCGGTAGCGGCAAAAGGCCAAGTCAACTCTTCCGCAACGTGCAAAACACCATGGCACGCAGCGGGTAGGGCCAAGGCAAAGAAGGGCACGATCAAAAAGTGGAAATACCATGGCTATGTTTATTCATATTCGAAGGGAATTTTTCGGGGTATGATGGGCCGTTTCCCGATACCCTTACCGATACCTTACCGATACCCTAGTTTTTGATTTGCAACCCGGTGGTCCTAAACATCTGAAACCTTTGTGTGCCCTTGCGTTTACACGAAACATATGAATCCTGTTTTCTGTGGTTGTCAACCATCTGCAATCCTTGCGTGCCCCTGCGTTTTCATCAAGCCAATGCTTCTTACTTGCCATGGCTAGGTGCTTGTAGAAGCAATTCTGAAATCCAAGTGTGCCCCGCAGTTCCTGCAAAGAAACGTGTGAATGTTCATAATGAGTTCCTCAAGTAAAATGCTATCTTTTNNCCGATTTTTGGCCTGAGTTCCCGTCGTCGGACTGGTTTGCCCCTTCTACCCAGTAAAACGCATGTGAACGCAGCTTAACATAGCAAACGCTAGAAATATTAACAAAAAAACGGTTAAACACATGTGCCTGAATCCCCTCTCAAACGCAGGAAAGAGACGACTTCCTAAAATCCTTCCCCCCAGTCATTTGAAGCAACCAAGAAAAAAGGGACGACTTAAGCAAGTCCCTGTAGGGGTTTACCAAAGAGGGATAGAGCGAGATATGGCCCGGGCAACCGGGGTTCATAGGGTTTCGGGGTGATTAGAAGAAAGAAGAACCGCTAGGTCTCAGAGCTTACAGGGATCTAGCATCCCTGTATAGCGGAGGCATAAAGCTGTATGGGGTGTAGTGGTTTGGAGTCAAGGGGTTGAGGGTTTAGGAGCTTAGGGTTCAGATTGGAGTATATAACCTTACACCATATGGAACTTGACGTGAAGAATGAAATAGGAACGGTTGTATAACAACATATAGGCTTTCGAGTTCACAGGGATATCGGGTCCCTTGAATGGGATGATAGAGCTTGAGAGTTTTGAGTTTTAAGAGTTGGAAGGATGGAGCTCAAATGTCCAAGAAGATGGGACATGACATGGACACAGGCTCTGGGGTTAAGGGTAGGGTGGTTTTAGTTTAGGTTTCGGGCTCAAGTTCCAGATTTGAGGGGCTTTGTGGTTCGGAAAACAAGAGACCCAAGTGGAACCCCAAATCCTAAACCCTAAACTCAAATCCCTAGACCCTCATGATGGGAAATGATGTGGCACAAGGCTTCCCCGGTCTATAACCGTGAGGGTCCAAGCACCCAAATAAATAGGGTTTTAAGGGTTTAGGGTTTAGGGGCCAAATACCATCAACATTATAGTATTTGGGCCCTACGAGCCTATTATTTGGGTCCTTGGATCCTTTGGGTAAGTTTCAGTCTTAAAGTCTTAGAGGGTCCATTGACCCGTACTATCTATACCCTTTTGTTGGACCCAGCAGTTACTGGAATTTAGGATTTAGGGTTTAGGTTGTGGCGTAGGCTAGAAGACAAGGGGCCTAAGGAGCATCTGGCTCAGGTTCTTGAGGTGAGGTTAGGATCCATGCGGGACTTCAGGGTTAGGAACTAGGGTTTAAGGTCTAGCGTTTCCCAAAGTTAGGGGTAGCTTTCTGGGGGTCCCTATGATGAAGGATTATGGTGTTTGAGGGTCTATATTGGGGTGTTTAGGGAAAGTACCGTATGCTTGATGCTGCTTGTGCTTCCTTCAGTTGGACCTCAAATCGTTCGGAGGACTGACTGTAGGGCTTTGGGTTTAGGGCTTTAAGGCTCTTGTTCAGGGGTAGCTAAGGCCTCAGGTACAGAGCTTCGGGTTCATGGGCTTAGCCTATGCTTAGAACATGAGCGCGACACCCTAGAGCCTTTGCCATTAAGCCTTGGGCCGTAAGACCTACTACCTAAGGCCTATAGTCCTCTTAAGTAGATAGAATATGAAATTGCTCAATATCATCTTAAGATCCCCATGCACCAGATAATCTATCCACTTAAAAAGGGGACCATTATTCCCGGAGTCTAAACCATGTGGGTCTATGGATGCCCTTCCTTGTCCAGATTGTCGCTACAGGCGATGAATAGGGCTATGGAGGGTTTCGGGCTTAAGGGTTTAGTGTGTGGTGTTGTGGACCTTCACCAGGCTCTAAAGAGAGAGGGGTGATAAGGCCAGGTTTTGAATCCAGGGCTTTCAAGGCTATAGCTGTCGGATCGTAGGATTCTTGAACTCAATTCCCCCGACCCAACAAGTTGAGTTTACAAGGTTGAAGGCTTAGTTTAGGGTTAGGGTTGAGGGTTTAGAGTGCGTGCTTAGGGTTCCCAAGATAAGCGGGAAGATCCAGGTCTAACAGAGATGCGGCCCAGGCGCCCTGAACCCCAAGGCCCTAAACTAAACAATGTGCGGGCTTCAGGGGTCTGGAAAAACCAAGGAAACCAAAGCCCAAATTCTAAACTCAAAACCCTAAACGGCAGGGATGAAGAGGACTTTCGGTAGATATGCCCTTGGCCGTATCACCACCAACCAAACATCAATAGGGTTTAGGGTTGAGGGTCCGCATTGCAGGCAGGTATGGATTTAGGGTGTAGGGTTTAACCTCCATACCGCCCAGGTTAATACCTTACACCACCTGCTGCACCCCAAAACCTCAGAATTTCAGTTCAGAATCTGCTTTATATTGGGGTAACATTGGGATAATGGAAAATAAAATGGAAACTACTATGGTATACTGAGCTTTGGGGGCCCAACAGTTTCTTCATCCTCGGCACATCCAAAATGCTAGGGGCGACCCTATGCACACTCCAGATGACAAAGTCCTCAGTAGACGCGCACCTTGAAGAAGGACTCAGGATCTACCGATCAAAGTATCCCTAGATTTCCCTATATAACCGGGATGTCCGGCAAGCGCGCCTTCTCCTTGTCCTGCAGCGCTGGTGCGCAGCGGCTTATGAGGCTCTGGTCCAAAGCATGGGCAAGCTCCTGAACAAACTGTTTTTAGTGTTTAGGTTTACTTAGAAGTAGAAGGAACCTTAAAACCGTAAACCCTATAGTACAGCGGACTTAGCAAATTTGTGTTTGATGGTTTGGGGTTTGGGGCTGGGCTTCGGGTTGCAAAACCAGCGGTAAGACTTAGGGCCTTGGGGGCTTAGAGGTTCAGGAAGTTTAGGGTGTACTGTTTAAGACAGGGGTTTAGGTTCAGAGAGCAGGAGGGACTGGGGGCTTGGGGCCCAGGGCTCAGGGCCCTTTAGGAATGGGATGTATCGAGGGAAACCAGGAGGGACTGAAAGGGAGGGGCTTTGTGGTAAGGCTTCCTAGGAAGGATACCTAATCGCATTAGCCTGAAAACCCCATATTCGGTGTTATATTCCCCTATACACAAAGGTGGCCTCAATAATGGCCCCCATAAGCTGCAAGTAGGGGTTGGGGGTCATGGGTTTGTAAACTACACCCTAAACCCTAGACCCTAGCCAGTTCAATGCTTAGGCATAGAGGCTGTGTATGCCATAGATCGGATCTCGCCGGACTCTTCTGAGGATCGGAGATTAAACGCTAAACCCTGTCAAGTTTCAGGTACTGGGGGCTCCAATGTAAAATGTGAGGGTTTAGGGTGTAGGGCTTAGGGTTGTGGGGAGGAGGTGAAAGTTTTGGGTTTAGGATTGAGGCTTCAAAGTCTAGGGGGGTTAGGGTTCAGTGTCTAGGCCTGTGCCAGAAACAGGCCTCATACCCCAAACCGAAAGCCGAACACCCTAAACCCTAATCCCTTGAACCCTAAACCCTAAAGCTCTAAACGCATCACCTATCTTCCGAAATCTAGCCCCCCAAATCTGGAGCAGCCAGGCAGCGTGGTCTTGCGGCTCGCAACAGTACATAGGGAGCTCGGCAATGTTGCCTGAGCTACAGAAAGATTAGACTTCGGGGTCTGGGGCTTGGGGTTTAGGATTTATGGTTCGGGTTCTAGGGTTTAGGGTCTTATTAGAGCTTGGGGTTGGACCTTGGCCCCCAGATGTAGGCAGCGCCTCTGACTTTTTCGCTGGCTGCGGGTCGGCCTCTATCGCACCTTCCTTCACGATTAGCGATCCTTTGCGAGTTGATTGCAACTACCTCACCCTAAACCCTAAACCCTAAAAACCCTCAAAACAAAAGGACGGCTTGGGGTTAAGGAAGCGTTTAAGAAAATCGGTGGCAGGGGAACCCTAAACCCCAAACCCTCAGCCCAGTGCCAGGGCACTCAGAAATCCCGATATCACCATATAAAGCACCCGCACGTAACCCTTAACCCTAAAACCTCAACCCTAAACCCAATGCCAGGGCACCCACAACTCTATATAACCCTAAATATCACTCTACATACATATATACATATACGCATACATACATATAGATATACACATATAATATGCGCTTACATTGACATGTAATGCCAGGGCACTCATGGAGTTCTCCATGGTCCAGGCCGGCTTCAGCAGATCGGCGAAGTCCAGGTCGGCGGTCTTCGGGTTGTCCTGCGGCAAGGGGGGGGGGGGCTTAGGAACTAGGTAGGGGGACTTACTAAGTTAGGGCTTAAGGGCTTTTAGGGTTTAGGGTTTTGGGTTTAGGGGTGGGTGGGGGGGATTTGTTGGCGTTGGGAGTTGGGGTCTGGGCGTGGGGTTGTTGGGGGGGTGGTTAGGGGACTAAAGGTCTTGGGCAAGGCTTTGTACACAAGAGAACAAGTTACCTGCTAGCAGGCTGACAGAAAGCGGCATGATGGTTTACCCCGAAGGAAGCTGATATGGTCTTATTAAATTGACACTAGTTTCAGTGATGCTTTTGGGATCTTCCAGGTTCGAATGGTAAAGTGTAGGGATTGGTAAAAAATGCCTGGAAGCCCGTCGACCGCTCTTTTGAGCAACTGTTCCTGGCTTTAGTAAAGAACGTACTCTTACTCTGTCCCACACCCCGGAACCACTACTCACATCAGTCATAAGTTTGCTCCCCTTAAAGGAGCTTCCCCAAACTTTTTCACGGAAAGTATGTTCACCGAAAACACTATTAGAGGCGATTGGGGCCCATTGGAGGTTTGGGTGTGGCGGGGGACTCCTTTAAGAGGGGGCCCTCATCAAAGCCTATGAGTTTTGACTTGAAGAATCCCATGGTACTGGTTAAGGGTTCTAGGATTTAGGGTTTGGGTTTGGGCTTTTCGGGTTTAGGGTTTGAGGTTTAGGGTGTAGAGTTTCGCGATGCCTGGCAGAACCACTGCCATCCGAACAATACGTGGCTGCAAGGCATTCATTTTCACTGTTGAAGCCTCAAATTTGCCTATGTTCCTATTATGGTCCTAGATCCTAATAAGTACAGTCTAGGGTACCTCAAGTAGACCTCAAAAACATATGGGTAATTTTCAGTGCCTGCTGTGTCTATTCAACGAAACTGTTAAACTCGTCCTTCTAGCAATTCACCTGAAGGCAGCTTGCGGCTTAGTGTTTAAGGATTCCAAAAACTAAGGGCACCTCTAAAGGCGGATATAGGGGTTCTATAGGGATGATGGAAAAGAAAATGGAAGTACTAGTTAGGGTTTAGGGCTTAGGGTTTAGGATTGGGGGCATAGGGTTTAGGGTTGAAGGTTTAGGGTCTGGGTGTACCTTGGCCTCGGCCTCCTCAGCATGTGCAATGGCAATGCCTTCCTGCGGTCTTCCGGCAGGAGTTGGGATTGTCATATCCGCACAAAAAAGCTAGTCTACACCCGATACTCGTAAATTTGCAGAATCTCCGAATATCAGGTCTTTCCAGAATATTCAACAACATCGTCAACGCTGGAACCCCGTGTCCCTGAAGTCTTCAGGAATCAGCTCTTTGAAGCACTAGCCCATCTAATCGTGCCTCACAGACTTTACATTGACTTCAAAACTAAACCTTGAGCTCAACCAACAAAGTCGAAACCCTGAATCCGAATCCACATGTACTAACTAATTACTCGCACTGAACCCTTAACACGCAACCCTAAGCCGCACACCCTTGACCCGGCTCCCAACCCCAAATCCAAAATAGTACGCATCTTAAATGAGTGCAGGTGGTTTTCGAAACCTCAGATTCCCATGTAATTGTTCCCCAGTATAACCCAAACTACCCCTAAACCCTCAACCCAAGCGCATACATCCCCAAATCCTAACCCCTAAACACCTTTATCCGGCTGCATGCCTACAACTAATTGTTATTGACATTAAAAAAATGGCTTTTACTACTGGTACACGCCTTCAGGTAGCCCTTTGGCCGAAGCAGATCGGTTCGGCCGATGAGGTCGTTGAACTTCTTGATGCCTCAAGGCGCACTTGGCCTACTGGGGGCTTAGAAGGGCATAAGGGAAGATAATCCCTAAATAACCACTGTTCAGGGTTCAGGCCTTAGGGTGTAATCCCTATTTCTGTTCCTTATTTCCTACTGACCCCCAGTAAGTTGGGGTTCGGGGGGGCTTCGTAAGTAGATGAGGCTTAGGGATCAGGGTTCAGGGTGTATGCGGTGCAGGTGTAGGGCTCACAGTGTAGGGTTTAGCATTTTCGGGCTAGGTTTTAGGGCGTAGGGTCTATCCTAAACCCTCAACACCGCAAACCCTAAACCCCTAAACCCTAAACCCTAGTTCAGGATTTAGCTCAAAGAAAAAGAGATGCTTGACAGAAGCCGCAATTAGGATTGCAAGAGGCAACTACCCAGAGGTCCCCGGGTTTTCAGCAGGGCCGAGGGTTCAGGGTTTAGGGTGTTTAGGGTTCATGTCTCACATGCAGCCTCACATACTTCGCGCTTCAAAAGGGCCATTTCATTAGGCCTTTCCTGGGCTTCCATGTTAGTTGGCGGGGTGGCAAGTATCTTCAGGACCCTTTCCTCTGTTGACCATACCGCTACCTCTCGACCTCACGGGCTAGAGTTTCGGCGTCGAGTTCAAAGTATCATCTTAAGGCTTACCTACTGCAAGACGGTTTGCGGCACTACTGCACTACTTCTGCATGCCGTAAAAGACGTGAGGAGATGGGACTGTTTAATCCACCAATGCATGTATCTCACCTGCGTTACTCCAGACATTTATTCTCGATTTTCCAACCATACGAACAAAATTCATAAAACACAAGCAATATTTACGGTAGGATTTTTAGGCCACTGTGGCCCCCCCAAATCGGACACCACTTTGTGCACTCTCCAATAGTCCTAAGGAACCCCTAAACACTCACCAAAAAACATACGGAGAACCTGACTTAATCGAAAGGAGTCAAGTAAGGAACCCAAACAGGGAACTCCAAGAATATAGTAGAATATGGTCCCTTAAACACTAAAACCCGAAACACAAATCCGATGGGAAGATAAGGATCCCGGTTTATATATCTACTTTAGGAGGACCCCCCGGCCTGTAATAGTGGTATAATAGGAATATAATAGGACCCTAATATAAGCCTCATTATCCCTTATAGTCACTATTACTGGGGGGTCCAGCTAATATCTACTATACACTCTTGGGGTTTCCTGTTTTTGGGTTTAGGGTTTAGGGTTTAAAGTCCCTTTTATGATATGTTTCTGGCCGAAGTTGGTACTTAGAAAAAGCATTGCAAGGCCCTTACCTGGACGCCGAAAGTACATGGAATACTGGCAAGTTTAAGTTATTTTGCGGGATTCTCCGCCAGTATTCTACCTACTTTGGGGGGGCGGGGGGGGCGGGGTGCGGGTTACGTAAGCTAGACCCTACATCCTAAAACCAAGTTCCCGCTTAGAAAAGAAGTTTGAAATCCAAGTGGCCCAGAGAGGCCATGATCTCTCGCGCCTCCTCAGCTACCTTGCTAAGGTTCAGGGATCAAAGGGGTGTAGGGTTCAGGGCTTGGGGTTTCTAGTGTATAGGGTTCAGGGTTTAGGGTGCATAGGGTTTCGATTCAGGGTTTAGAAGGTTGAGAGTTGAGGAGTGAAGGTTTAGTGCGCAGGGCTTATATAGGACATGTTTTGAGGTTTAGGGTTGTGTTCAGGTGCCGGTGGGGTTGGGGGATTTCGTTTGGACCACGATGCTTGACACGTCGTGTGATTGTGCAGATGACAGAAAAATGTCAACGGTCTACCCAAATGGTACTAGCAGAGTTTGGCTGGTGCAGTTGAAAAACAACCTGCATAATTACACTCCCTGATTCTCCAAAAGCGTTGTGGTGCTTGTGACAAGGTGTCCATCAACAAATGTTTATTGATGGAAGCCTGGCGTGCTGTCTACGCACTAAGTCGTATCGTGAATCTTTGAACCATTTTGAACCAAATGCGAGATTGAGATCAACTGGGTTTAGGATTTCTCTAGATTTAGGTTCTAGGGTTTAGGGGGTGAGGATTTTTGTTCCCCCCGCAATTTGCGTTAAGGAACTTCAAGTAAATTGGAATTAGAAGGAAGCCAGATTATTGCTACATGTCCAAATCATGGTAACGTAGTTGGGTTTCCTCAAAAGCCATCCAGTTTAGGGTCCCCTACCCCTAAGGGTCCAAGTACTTAATAATCATATACTTGCCCAAAACCAGTACTACAGTTCCTGTTACCACAATCCCAAGTACCTAATTATTGGGTACTTGGAGCCTTTGGGTACAGGCCAAGTATGCCAAGAAGCCATGAAGAGGTAGTTGATGAGATGTTCGGGCTGACCTGGCTGCGCGCTCTGCATCGAGCACCATTACATTTTTGCAGAGCCCAAAGGCATATGTAGGCATTTCATTGTATATACAGTACCTGAGATCTGAATTTATTCTGAATATATGCAGGGAGCACCCAGTATATAAGTGCCAAAGGTTTCGGGCTGCGGGTTTGGGGTTTAGGCTTCGGGTTTGGAGGGAGTCTCATTTAATGGGGAAAAAACCTTTTGGGGCCTTGATTTACATATATATATATATACATATATATATATACATATAAATATACTATATACGTACATATGAAGGTTATGACGAACATTGGGTTCTACTAAAAGATTATGCCAGGGTCCTGCTGAGAAGCTCCCAGATAAGGTCAGGCAGCACCTAACCTCAATTACAGTTGGGCTTGACATACCAATCTTCCCTTCATGATTTCACAGGTTCTCCACACAAACCCTATGCCACCCGTATATTGACTGACCCTAAACCCTAAACCCTGAACCCAAAACCCTAAACCCCTCAGACATCAATGCCTGCACATAGGCTGGGCAAAACACCTTAGATTAGGATGTTTCTAAGGGTCCCGGGGGAGTAGGTAACCTAGTAATCCCCATTATTCCCTTTTACTCCCTAAGCTTCCCTAAATTTCCCCAAGGCTCCCTCGTACCCTCAACCCTAAAAGTACCCTCAACCCTAAACCCTAAACCCTTAACCCTTAACCCTCAAGCCTAAACCCTTGAACCCAACTCCCCCCTTTAGGATCCTATGATTAGAAAACAAGACCACCTCTGGCTCCAGGCCAACAACCGACTTCACCAAATCTCATAATCCTTTGGGTTCAGGGTTTAGGGTTTAGAGGTTTTAGATCCCTTTAAAGGGGATATATAGGGATATATATATATATAGGGTTTAGGGTTTAGGGGTTTAGGGTTCAGGGGTCTAGGGTTTAGAGGTTGAGGGTTTAGGGTTCAGGGGTCTAGGGGTTTAGGGTTTAGGGCAATCGCCTGTGAACTTCTTGCGCAGCTCTGGATCCTGCGTGGCCACACCCACCGGGCAGGTGTTCAGGTGGCACTTCCTGTCGCAATCTGCAAAATGGTCAGTGGAGCCCCAACCAGTAACCCAAAGTACTTATAGTGTAATAGTAAATACATACCCCACGTTAATAGGTATCACCCATAAAACTGTAGGTTATTGGAGCTAGAGGAATGCAGAGTTGACCCTACAGCCTACAAGTCCAAAACACAACTTTAGGGCTTCAACTCAGCATCCTACACCCACACCCTAAACCCTTAAACCCTAAACCCCTAAACCCTAAACCCTGGGTCTAAAGGTAAGGTGTACTTCCGGTCTAGACGTTGGGGTTCGGGTGTCTGAGGCCGAGGCTGCAGGATCTTTAGGCTAAAGCTACTACGGTGTACTGGGCCACAACCCTAAACCCTTTTAAGCCCTTATTATAAACCCTAAACCCTGTAATAAACCCCGTAATAAACCCCAAACCGCAGTACTGGGTTTAGTAATGCTGTGGCCTTTGGTATTCCTTACACCCTAAACCCTACACAAGTACTCGACAATTCTTGCTACGGATGCTACCCTCACCCACATTCGCACAGGAGTCTAAGAAAGGTCGTGCTAAGACTACGGGCCAATATTTTGGATTTCCAGGCTAGTTTGGGACAATGCTTGGCCTCATGCACCCTAAACCCTAAACCCTACACCTTCTGCATGTTGAAGTACTACTTACTACTCTCCCTAGGGATCCAGGCCCACCAATAATACCTACATTGGCCCCTACAGTCTGTAAATGATATCCACTTTGTGCTTTTTGGGATATCAGGAGGGTCTCCTTCTCCTGGAGACTGTGACGCACAATTACTGGATTGCTGTTAAGGTACTGATTGTAATAAGGAGACCCTATCATTTACCATATATATATATATAAAGTTATGATGACTCAAACTTAGCTCCTCCCATAACACCACAATTTCAAGGAAACCCTATTATGTGCTGTATGTATACCCATATTATGATGACTTAATTCAAGCCCGGATTCCTTCATTAAAAGCAACCCAGATTACTATAGTCTCCTTAGACCTATTACAAAAATAGTATTTCTAATATTTCCTGAGGGTTATACTATACCCTAAACACTAGAATACTTCCTAAGGACACTACAGATTACTAGAGGCCGGCAACTGGCAACTGCAGCAGAGCAGTCCTCATCATGATGCATCCCAGCGTGATGAGAGGAGCCGTCGTCATGGCAATCTCCTGGCAACCAAAGGTTAAGGGGGCTAGTGGGGTTATATAGGGGTAACGGAAAAGAAAATGGGAACTACTGTAGGATAGAGACCGGGCCGATAGGGAAGGGGTGGGGGGGGTTCTTGTTTGGCTTAAACA
>CAJNIZ010004280.1:74720-100251 GCA_905231905.1 Symbiodinium pilosum
GTCCCTCTTAAGTAGGTAGAATATTAGGGTTTAGGGTTTAGGGTTTAGGGCTGGTGTATGGGTCATACGTTATAGTCCCCCTTAAGTAGAATTAGGGTTATATTGGGGTTATATAAGGATAATGGAAAATAAAATGAAAACTACTATTTAGGGCTTAGGGTTTAGGATGCATGGTCCCTCTTAAGTAGATAGAATATGGCGTTGGGTATATCAATATTCTAATAAGATCCCCATATACCCTACTTTCTATCTATTAAAGGGATTTTACCCTAAACCCTAAACCCTATACCCCATATAACCTCCATATTCTATCTACTTAAGGGTGACTATACGTCCTAAATCCTAAACCTCAAATAGTAGTTTCCATTTTATTTTCCATTATCCCTATATAACCCCAATATACCCCTAATTCTACTTAAGGGGGACTATAGAGTTTCCGCATCTTCTTTATGTTCAGGTCCTACAGCGAGGTGACCAAGCATCATGGAGACTCTGGGCCTCTTCTTAGGGCTTAGGGTTTGGGGTTTAGGGTTGGGGGTCAGGGTTTAGGGTTGAGGGTTTAGGATGTCGGGTTTGAGATTTAAGATTTAGAGTCTACGGGTTTAGAGTTTAGGTTTAGGGTCTTCTTCTGCAGCAGCTGCAGCGGTAGCAGCACTGGAGCCGAAACCGTATGCGGTACCAACATGATGTACCAGCAACATGGGTGTTGGTACTTATATTCGACGGCACTGCCATCGTCTTCTGGTTGAGAATGTTGGAATTACATTCCTTTGATGTATCTCATAGGTCAGCCCAATAGCTGTAACCCTAAATCCTAAGCCTAAACCCTAAACCCTTAACCCTAAACCCTAACCCCCCCTAAACCCTTCACCCTAAATCCCGAGCCCTAAATCTGAATCTTTCAACCTTATGTACCCCTTGAGCCCAGTAGCTTTTACGTTGTGCTGCTTTCCTGAAGCTCTCCACACTTACAGATACAACGCCACTCTGAAAGCTTGGAGAATGATCCTGGTTGAGGGTCTAGGGTTCAGGGTTACCTCATCGAGCACCGCTCTGTCTGCAGATTCTGCTTCCTGCACTGGGTGGGTGGAAATGCTCCGACGGCTTCTTTGCATAATAATGCAGGAATTTCTTCACATAGACAGCACAGCTACGCAAATGGCCAGCCCCAACCATGACAAAAGCATGCGCTCGGGTCCCTAGCGTGTACTGTACGCGCAGGGCTGCACCAGCCAACTCCAGATCCCACTCTTCCGGCGGAGCTTCCGCCCGAGAGCGGCCTCGCCTGGCTTTCACTTCCAGCAAAGTTCTTCACTCAAGATGCGGCGGTTTAGGGGTTTAGGGTTCAGGGGTTTGGGGTTTAGGGTCTAGAGTTCTCGAGCAAGGGACCCTTAAGGGCCCTAGAAATAAGGGTGATTCTATAGCATGCTACGCAACGGTTCTGGGATACTTGCCCCGTTCAGGAGTTAACGTTTAGGGTTTAGGGTCAAGGAAATTGAATGGGACGTACCAGGGCAATGATATAAGGCTAACAACTTCCCGGCACTGTAGTATTCTAGGAAACCCTTGAGCCTAAAACCTCATCTAAAGTTCCTGCCCAAACCTACAAGCACAATACCCTGCAACCCAATTCTTTTTATCTACTAAACCCTAAACCCTAGACCCTAAACCCTAAACCTCTCTATCTAGAGGAAACCCAGACTAGCAAAGCCTACTATCGGGGCCGAAGCAATTGCCGATGTTAAGGTTCTAGATACTTGTCTACTCATGGCATATAGAATACGTCAAAATTCGAAATATCTGTTTACTTATGGTATAAACTACCTCAAATAAGACATCGAAATGAGGTTGGCAATTATTTAGGTCCCTCAGTGTGCTCTGGCTGCTCGGCACCGAGTCCTTGATCAACTGAGCCACATCCTCGATCGAGTACATGTCCTGGGATGAAACACACCTAAACCCTAAATCCCATAAACCTGTCAAACCAAAGCCCTGAATCCAACACACTTGCCGCTATACCAAAAACCTTCCCAAACCTAAAGTTAAATTTCAAATGCAAAGCGTTGTTGCTGCGCCTACAGTCTCTACAGTTCGGGACCCCTTTGGAAACAAAAGGTTCTATGATTTCCTACGGTGAAACTCCATACTACACTCCACTTGTTTCAAGGCCTATAAATCTTAGGAATCCCTAGACCCTAAAACCCTAAAGCCCTAAACCCTAAGCCTTAAACCCGAAACCCCTACGCCCTAAACCGGACAGCTTTAGAACGGGAGGTAGGTCCAGTTCCTATCTTGCAGCGAAGCGTGGGACTGTTTAAATGTCAGCCCTCATAGCTTGGGTCCTGCCCCCACCCAAGCTTTAGGGCCTTTTACGTTTTAGGGTTTAGGATTTGGGGTTTAGGAGTTAGGGCTTGGGGTTTAGGATTTGGGGTTTAGGGTATGCACCCATCTATAATAGCCTAACACTCGTTTTAATGAGTGGTGGGGGCAGTATGCATGCTGCAACGCATAGCTACTCAGAAGTAAGGGTGAGATGCATGCAACATTGTAAATGTACTTAACTTGGTTTAGGGTTTAGGGGTTCAGGGTAATGATAACCCGTCTATAACAGTTATAGCGGGTACTTAAAAACCAACTATAACCATGTTTCAAGATTCAGGAGACTCAAAGTGGATTATACTTACAAATTTTTGGAGGATAGAATTACCTTAAATTCAAGCG
Source organism: Symbiodinium pilosum (assembly GCA_905231905.1). NCBI lineage: Eukaryota > Dinophyceae > Suessiales > Symbiodiniaceae > Symbiodinium > Symbiodinium pilosum. Next base: position 77,442 of record CAJNIZ010004280.1, read on the forward strand.
ATCCAGCTTAAGCACTCGCAATCTCCTTTCCCCCCCCTGAAGGACATTCCGTCTTCCTAGTTTGGGAACCCTTGGGGGTTCGGTAATGCAGGGTTCACAGGGTTCGGGGTTACAGGGGCCAACAGGATCTGAAATCTAGGCATCATCCAGCTTCACTCTCAGGCAGCGTGGGCTAGGTTTCTGGTTTCAGCATGCATTTTCTTAGTATGGTTTGGTTGTGTTATATTGTGATGCCGGCCTTTTGGATGTAAGACTCCTAAGCTTAGTTGCACAAGTCCCTCGCAATCCCCCCCTATCCTAAACCACTCCTCCATTCGCAAGCATCTAGAGTGAAAACCCTAAACCATAAACCCCTAAACCCTCAACCCCCAAATCCTAAACCCCTACACCAGAAACCCCTAAACCCCTAAACCCTAGGATTTAGCGGGGTCAGGGTTGAAGGTTAACCAAGCCACAAGCACTGAGCCCTAAGTTTAGGGTTGAGGGTTTAGGGTTCAGGGTTTAAGGTTTAGGTCTGGAACTTGCAAAAGTTGTGATGAGGGTAGGCAGGATCATGTGGGTCGAACTATTGGTAGCAGCTCTTGGCGGCTAAGCCTAGCAGGGTTTAGGTTGGTGCTGCCCCCACACAGTAACAATTCGATAATACTTCCAATTCTAACTGCATATGTTTCTAATTTTGGATTCTATTTTCCTTCTCAAGTCTTCTAGCCTAGCGGAGGATATGGTCTGATCTTTTGGCTTAATTGGGTTTATGGACAACAGGATCCCCTTCAAAACGCTGTTCACAGGACGCAGGGCTTCCAGCTACGATTCACATTCAGGGTCGCCCCCATTTCATCATCAACCATGAGCATGTCATCATGGCTTCGCCACCACATCAATTCCCTGTAGTTGGAGAGTTGTCAAGCCAGCGGCGAGCAGAAAGGCTTCCGTCGGTGGCTCGCACGTGAAATAGCTCTGTAAACTGCTCCAAGGGACTCCTCCCAGGGCATTTTCTTGGATGTTACGGGTTGAGACGGGTCATGCTGTCATGCTATGTCGGGGCATGCATGTTTGTAAAATAACCCTTCACGTCTCAAGCCTGCTTCGGCAAACCGTTCATGGTCTCCCAAAGTGGAACACAACATATGGGTTATTCTCAAAACTAGGGACCCCTTTTCGTTATAGATTATATTACGGCACCTAGTTTAGATTTACCAAAATGGGATCCTAATTTCGGGAACTACCCATATATGAGCTATAGTCTAAACTCCTAGTATCCCCCTTAATATCCCCTATAGTAGTCCCCTATAGTAGTCCCCTATATAATCCCCTATATATCCCCCCTTTAAGGAGTTTAGACTCTAGCTTATATACACTCACCACAGACCATAACAAAACCTGGCTTCATACGCGGATCCAGGTTTGGGATCCTTCGCCTTCCCTGCCTCCAACGTATCTAGTGAGCCTCCACAGTTTTAGGGTTTAGGGTGTAGGGTTTAGGGTTTAGAGGTTTAGGGTTTAGGGCTTCAGCTGACCCAGCAAAGATGACATGCAGGCTGAAACCCCCCCAAACCCTAAATTATATGCCTAAACCCTAAACCCTAAACCCCAACCCCCAAGCCTTAAACCCTACACCCCTTGGAACCCTGAACGCTAAACCCTAAGCACCAAACCCTAAACCCTGAAGGGCTTAGGGTTTAGGGTTTAAGGTTCAGGGTTTAGGATTCCTGAACCCCAAGTCCTAAACCCACACCAAGCCACGTGGTGAGGAGGCGGTGAGATCAGGCCAACGCCAGGCGTTGCCTTTCGGGTCTCTGCGATCTTGCCAATAACCTGCCAAAATTGGTACAGAGTTTTGGGTTTAGGGATGATATGCAGCCAAAATTTAAGCCTCAGGATTTTGAGTTTAGGTCCCTTTACCTGAAGTATACTGTATGCTGCTTAATGAACTGGCAAGAACAATGGAAAATGGAATGCAAGCTGGAACTGTGCCAGGCTTGTTGGGATAAAGAGGAGATGGGGTGGATACTAAAAATCCTGCATGACCCTAAGAACCTTATACCTTGGGAATAATGGTACTATAGTATACTAGGGTCATGCAGGATTTTTAGTATCAACCCTAAACCCTAAACCCTAAACCAGTAGGAAGAATGCTTTCTGTAGAGCGCTTCTGCTTCAAGGCTTCGGGCTGAGCATTTTGAAGCCTCACAAAACCAATCTAGAATGCCGTACGTTGTGTGGATGGTGGAAATCTTGCACCACCCTATACCCCAAACCCTCAACTGGGGCTCCATGTCTATGCGGTTTAGGGTTTAGGGTTTAGGGTTTAAGGTTTTTTTTGGTTTAGGGTTTAGGGAACAATACACGGCGCCCCAATGTCGTAAATGTTGCGTACATTGGGCTTAGGGTTTAGGGGGTTATTTTGAGCCCCAGGGTGTCCTGCAGACCAGAAATACACTGCTTTTGGAAACTTAAATGGGCTACAGTCTGAACTCCTAGTATCCCCCTTTATGACCTCTATAATACTTCCCTAAAAAATGCACTGTCTAGCCCCCTTTAAGGAGTTTAAAATATAGCTCGATGGTGCAAAGATCTCCTCAAGTCACAATATTGAAAGGCAAGGGCTCCAGTTTTGGTGGTTTAGGGTTTGGGTGTTGGGGGATTTAGATCCGCCAAAGACACCGAGAAAGGCTCAACTTGTGGGAAGTCCAAGAGCGAGCGGGAAAGCTAGGAAGGAGGGCTGAGGATGAGGGAGGAAGCATCTTCCAGAGGGTTTAGGGGCTTAGGGGCTTAGGGTTCAGGGTTTAGGGGTTCAGGGGTTTAGGGCTTTAGGGTTTAGGGGTTTAGGGTTTAGGGTTTCGCGTTTAGGGTGTCCACGCCCGCGCAGTAAGCCTTGATTCACTGGTGATTGAAGGAGGTGGGGGAGTTGAACCCAAAAAACTATCTACTAAATTGAACGAACTACGTCTTTACACTCCCCACCCTAAACCCTATTCTAGCTTCTATATTCACTTGCCCACTCCCCTTAAACAGCAACATACAAGTCAAGCAGGGCTGCTAGCTGGGTACTCGCTAGGCTTGCGGTTGGTTAATCCCGTCATACTCAGGATAAGTGGGGTAAAGGAAAAGGAAGCTTCTCTTTTCGTCTAATATTTCGGGAGTAGGGGTTTGAGTTTAGTGATTGAGGCAACGCATTCTAGGTAATATTATAAGGCATCATGCAGGCGCTATTGTGGAGATCCACTCCCTCATTCCCAAGCACCAGGTAGCAGTCATTTTCTCAGATGCCTTGGACATGTCAATGTTGTTACTCTATCCCCCTCACCCCCTGCACCCCCTCCCCCCCAAACAAACATGAACTCCATAAGGCACCGTGTCAAAAGGATAGTCATCTTCATGTCTTCACGGGCCCATTCCACCACCTAGACCCCCAAAGTATGTGGAATAATGTCCTTCTTGGCTGCTTTGGGGGAATTTTGGGTCATCATTCTACGACTTTTGGGGCACGGGTAGTTAATCCTCGTGCTGGAATATCCGCGCATCCCGACATGTACGCAATTCGAGAAACTACGACAGGCACAGCAAGACGTGCACCACACCGCGGGCATTGGTCTTGAGGACCAAAACTGGCTGGTCCAAATTCCTAAGAAATCTCTTGCGCACCCCAATAGTCAGCTTCCAAGATTACCGGAACCCCTGCGTCCTACTGCAATACCTAGAGGGTCCAATATAATATATATATATATATAACTATTAGGGAATTAGGCCCCAAAATACCATACTATAGAAGGAATTATGGGTCCCAATTCCCTAATGGTTGCATATGTGGACCCCCTGGGATACAATCAGCTTTCAAAGTAGGAGCCCTTTCTCCTCTCCGGCAGGGTTTAGGGTTTAGGGTTTAGGGAGCCTTCTTGCAGGGACCCCAAAAGAGACCCATCATTCTCAGAACCTCTCATCTAGTGACCCTACCAGGGGGCGCCTTGTAGCCTGGGAGCTCGCCACCTTCGCCCGGCTTAGCACCCTGGAATGAGGGATGCTTTGGAGGTCTAAGGGTCTACGGGGCTTTGGTTGAGGAAGGGCCCCTTGAAGGGCTAAACCCTGATCCGAAACTCTAACATTTAAAAGGGTATGTAGGTTAAGGGTTTAGGGTTTAGGGTATGTAGGGATAGGTATTGTTGAGGGCGTAGCTGACCTACCCAGAGTAGGTAGAGCGGTGGCTTTTTGGACTCTGTTTAGGGGCCTTTGGGCCATTCGCTTGCCTGCTTCTGAAGTTCGAATGCTGTCAGGTACCCTTACCCAAAACCCAAAACCCTTGTGTGGGTCCGTTGGTTTTCATGGCAGAGGGTCCAGGGATGTCCTTTAATCCCTTTGAACGGTTTAGAGCTTTGGGTTAAGATTGCTTCGGTTTTTGCGTTAGGGGGTTTTACCGTTCAGGGTTTGTGGTCTAGAGTTTTGGGTTGTGGGTTTGGGGTTGAAAAGCTAAGGGTTTAGGGTTCCTTTAAATTTCAAGACCTCAACTGCAAAAGACAGGTAAGATACTGGCCCACAACCCATACACGGACCCCGAAAGCTTATCATTCCACATACTTTTGTGGCTCGGGTGTCACCTACATCCTTCAAAACCGCCCCAAACCCTAAACCGTATTCGCTAAATCCCAAACCCCGAACCCTAACCCCAAACCCTGAGCCATAAACCCCCAATCCCAAACCCTACACCCTTAACCGCCAAATCCTAAACCCCCAACCCTCAACCCCAAACCCTACACCCTATAAAGTGTGTGAGGAAGCAGGATGAAGAAGAAAGTCCCTGCTACGCCGCGCCTGGGCCAGCTTAATCTGCAGCTCCTGGTTCATTTTCTATAGAATAGATTTTTGGGTTTAGGGCTTAAGGTTGAGAGTTTAGGGTTTAGGGTGTGGGGTTTAGGGCTTTGCTATAAGATATATAGGGGTTATAGAAGGGATTATAGAGGGATTACATTGGGTAGGGTTTGGGGAAATATCCCTTATTTACGGACTATCTAGGGCCTAATGGAAGAGAAAATGGAAACCACTATACTAGATGCAGCGGAAATTGCATTTTTAGGTTTAGGGTTTAGGGTTCAGGACTGTGGATTTAAGGGTTTCGGGTTTTGGGCTTAGGCTCTTAGGCTTGAAGGCTTAAGGCTTTAGGATTAAGAGCTTTGGGTTCAGGGCTTTGGGTCTAGAGTTTAGGGATTAGGGTTGAAAGTTCAGACTTTAGGGCTTACAGTTTAGGGTTTAGAGTTTAGGGTTCAGGGTTTAGTGCTTAGGGACTAGGGTTTAGAGCTTTGAAGACGCAAGGCTTACCGTGCGGAACCTCTGACCTGGACCTCAGCACCACGCAATACCCCAAACCCTCAACCCTAAACCCTACACCCTAAACCCTCAACTCTGAAACGCGTGGTTGTTCTACATTCTTTGGAGGTCCAGGCCCGTGCATCTGGCTTATAGAGTCTAGCGTTTCAGGGTTTAGGGTGTAAGGTTCCAGAGAAGAACTGTAACCGAGCTGTAGCTGTACTTATCATAGCCCATCTCATTCATGTCTGGAAACCCTAAACCCTCATGTCTGGAGAGACTTAGCTCAACAACTGGAAGCTGGGTATGGGTCATAAGTTAAGTACAGCAGTACTTGAGTTACAAGCACCCTGAACCTCCAAGCAGGTACCCCCTTGACAGAAGTGTTATAGAGGTATATAGGATGTTGAAGAGCTTGTACGCGCCTGCTTACCTCTGTACAGGGTCCCTGTTTTGGGGTATATAAAGCCTAAGGACTAGGGTCTAAAGATATAGTTCAGGGTGTCCGCTGACGGTTTGGGTGCTGCGCAAAACCACGTGTATGATATTCTTATACAGGCAGATGCAGTGTTTGGGGGGCTGAGGGTTTAGGGCTTAAGGATTGTAGTAGATCAAAAATGATGTTCCCCAAAGCGGCTGTTATGGAAACTTAGTTCCCCTATATTTTCCCTTCTAGGCCTACTGGAACGTGTAGGCCTTGGGGGCTCGGGTTTGGGGGCTTAAAGTTTTGGGGTCCAGTTTTTGGAGGGAAGGTTTAGGGCCCCTCAATAACCCCTAAACCCTAAACCTAAACCCGACTTTAAGGGGAGCATACAGCGCTGAGGGTCTAGGGCATACGACCCTACAGCCTGAACACTAAACAACGAGGCACTCGGAGCAAGAGTCTCAGTTCACAGAAGGGTCCCCAATGTGGATTTTAGTTTAGTGATCTGTTGTCTTGGGCATGAAGCTTGAATGAGGTATGGGGGCCTGAATACCTGCCATGTGGTTTAGGAAGCTCGTTTTCCTCTAGACCTGGTGGCTGAACCGTGTGAGGGGAATGATTCCAACCAAACCCTAAACCCTAAACCCTATACCCCTAAACCCTAAGCCCCTAAACCCTAAGCCCCTAAACCCTAAACCCCTAACCAAGAATTGAAGCTCCCGCATCACACATCCAGGGGTCTTTACGACAGGAGAAAGCCGGGATTCAGACCGCCAAAATCTACGGACAATCGTCAGTAGAGGCAATATTGAGGGCTCTACACACCAAAAACCTATACACCCCCTTAAGTAGATAGAATATGGGGTTTTTGGGGATCTTATGAGTCTACTTAAGGGGGACTATAGCTTTATAAAAGAGGAGGGACTTCCAACTTCCTTATTCTAGGTGCCTTTCAGTGGGGCCCCTACTTACTGAAACCCACTACCTAGCTGTGTCATCAGCTCATTGCTACTGTGGGGCAGCCTACACGGCCAAGAATGACATGCATCATACGTAGGCCCTGAAGGAATTTAACCCTAAACCCTAGCCCTGAACCCTAAACCCTAAACCCTAACCTCCCCAATGCTCAGATTCATCGGAAACGTCTGCAAGAACAGAAGTCATCGACCCGCGCAAGCTGGCGTAAGCAGCTGCTGTGCCACTGGGCGTTGTCAGTACTTTGGGGCCCGATCCTCTGGGGTTCATATAGACCCTCCTTGTAAGGGCCTGTATGAGGATCCCTATTATAATCTTATAATCCCTATTAAGGGGAGGGGGTTAGCTAATCGCGGGTCTGTATGGCAACACTGACTCTGAAGCTGCCATCGGCGGAAATGTCGGATCGAGATCTCAGAAACTGCTTGGTCATTATCCTTCCTGGTACTCCCCTAGGCTCCCTACGCTTCCTTTTAAGTACTGTATGTTGAAGTACCTTATCCCTACATGTATCCCTGCTATGCCTTTTTGTGTTCAGAGGACCTACAGCCCCAAGCCCTTAACCCTAAAACCTAGACCCCAATCCCCAAACCTAAACCCCCGAATGCCCATAATCCTTGATGTAAAGCCCTTCAAACCCCACGCGTATGCCCTTTTTCGAAGGACCTACCTACCCTAAACCCTAAACCATCGCCCCTGTAAAACCTAAATCCTAAACCAATAAAACCCATAAATCCTATAAACGCTACAAACCCTATAAACCCTACAAGCCTAGAAACCCTAAAAACACTAAAGCCTAAACCTTGTAAACCCTATAAACCCTATAAATCCAATGAACCCTACAAACCTTAAAACCCTAAACAACTCTAAACCCTGAAGCGTAAACCCTAAAGCCTAAACCCTGAACCCTAAACCCTAAGCCCTGAAGCCTAAAGCCTAAAGCCTACACCTCCAAAACCACAACTTGGCTCCTCGGCATTGGCCAGGTACTCTGCTGTGACGCCAAAGCGCCCAGATGCAACCTGTTGGATAGGGTCTTGGGTGTAGGGCCCAGATGCAACTTGTTGGGCTCATTGAACCGCGCGTTTGGGGTATAGGGATTGGGGTTTAGTTCCCTAGTGTGTTGAAAGTTTTTGCACCATTGTTCTACATACTTTCGGGGTCCAGGTAGTTAGGATTTGGAGTATTTAGGGTTTCGGTAATTTAGGGTTTATTGCATGTAAGCTTAGGGTTTACGGTATTTCAGGTTTATGGCATCGAATTTTTTTCCAGATGACAACGTTGAAAGGGCCAAGGAGCACAAGAGACTCCCACACCGGGAGCTTAGGGGTTACAATGGGGAATAAACAATGCAGAGAAACTGAACAGTGAAATGGATCCTGAGATTATGCGGGTGTTTATCACGTTTACCTTGTGGTGCTCCGGGGAGTTCGCTAAGCGATTTGAAGGAATCTTGGGGGACTTAAGTTTTGGTATTTGGTGTCTACGCAAAGGAAATTAAAATGCAAGCCATGCGTAAAGTGCATTTTGCAGGATCCAGGCTTTCGGGCTTAGTCGTTACGGCTACTGGTGTTTAACGGGGAGTGGAGGCGCAAACATGGGCAATATCAACAGCTGAGTATATAATTAGTCTTTTCATAGTCAGGTGGTGATGTCGGCAAGCCAGCTTGCTTGTCAGGTGAATACCATTCTATTTGGTGGTTGAACCTAGTCTAGTAGGCCTTGGGCGCTTCTCCATCCTCCTCAGTTTACCTTGTGTCGAGATGGTGGCAGCTGCTGGAGCTTGCTTCTCCATTTGCTTCTCCATTTTGCGCAGCTCAGCTGTTGCAGCAATCGTGGCAGCTCTGGTCACGACGGGGTAGCAGGGAGTGACTGGCTGTGGCTGAAGCCACACACGTGGAGCGTTTTCCTTGTATGACATACTGTACCCAAGAGGAGGATATAACCTTTCTCTGTATTGGGCTAATAAAATACTACTCAGGTGGTGCACCTACATCGGAGTGCAGCAGTCTGTAGCAGGTCAGCTTGGGTTGCTGTTAAGAACCTCAAGTTCAGCTATTCCAGCATTGCCAGATTTACAGCGGGCCCTTTGGCTTTAACTTTGTCCCCAGGGTATAGGTTTAGGGTTTAGGGTTTAGCTTTTTTTCAAAATCTTACTCCCTAAGCTCTAAGCCGTAAACTTTCCGGTCTAGGGTTGAGGGTTTGGGGCTTAGGTCCTTGAGCCCAACACTATACCTAGACCCGCAGGTACTGTCTGTAGAGCCCAACTGCCCGCAAATAGGAATCCCTTGTTACAGGTATTTGGGATGGTCCTGGTCGACCCCAAGCCATTGCAAAATGCTGGTAGCAAACCCTGAATCCGATACCCTAAACTCTAAACCCGAAGCCCTAAACCCTAAACCCTGAACCGTAAATCCTAAACCCTTAACCCTAAACCCTGAACCCTGAACCCTAAAACCTAAAACCTAAAACCTAAACCCTAAACCCTGAAACTAAGATCCTAAACCCAGAACCCTGAACCCTAAACTCTACATCCTGAAGCCTAGATCCTGAGCCCTAAACCCTCAGCCCTAAACCCTAGACCCTGAACGTTAAACACGGGGCCTGCTTAATCTTCGAGCGGAAAGAGTCCCCGTTGACAATGTCCCACTTTGCGCCTCCAGCCTCCAGCCGCAAGGGAGCTTAGTGGGGTTTAGGGGTTTTGGGTTTAGGGCTTAATTTAAGGTTTAAGGTTTGGGGTTTAAGGTTTAGGGTCTAGGGGTGTTGGGACCCTAAACCCTAAACCAAGCGTTTACGATACCCCTCTCAAAGGTAGAAAAACTGTTAGTCTTTGATGCTCATTTAAAATAGACTAGAGACTAAAGGACCACAAGACTAAGGAACTACCCAAAGGAAGTCAAATTTAGGGTTTAAGGTTAAGGTTTTCCGTCAAATGCAGGGGTCTCAACACCCTGACTTAAATTAGGTTTGGAGGAACATACTACATACCACGCAGTATCCTCTACGGAGCCCAAAAACCACAAATAGAACCTACCAAGACCCCATTTCAGGGTAGTTGGGGGGGGGGGGTCCTCGATAAAAATCTACTTTTCACACCGAATTCCATCGGGGGAGTGTTGACAGTTTCCAGGCGTCGAGTTTTCTAGGGCTATCAAAGGTTAGGGTCTAGGGTTTAGGATTTAGGATTTAGGGTTCCACAGTGCAATCCCAAGCTTCCATGTTATGTTCCATTTGATTGTCAACAAATCCCCCTATAGAAAGCTCATTCACCCAAACAAACCCTAAACCCTGAAATCCTAAACCGTACAGGAACTTTGTTGGCAGGAGAATATGTCGCAGCCTCAAACTCACCCTTCTCAAGATGGGTGAAGCGCATCGGGTCCTCCGGCAGCTACTAGGGTGTAGGGTTTAGGGAGTCAGACAGAAACCAAAACATCTGGGAGGTTTAGGGTTTGGGGACTTCCTGGACTGGGGTGTAAGGTTTCAGGGTTGATTTTGCTTAAAGGATGGTTAACATGTGGAGGTTAGGGGTTTCAGGGGATTTGGGGGTTGGGTTGCGGGTTTGGCTTATGGACCGAGGTAAAGTGTTAAGAGATTCCCTCCCCCGCACGGGCATGGAACGGCATAGTGTTGTCCGAAGTACAGTTGATGGACAAACCTTGCACAACCTGGCATGACCCTGTATACAATATACTACCATAATTCCTAGGGTTTAGGTGTGTAGGGGCCTGCAGAAGCTTGTCCATCAACAGTATGGTGCTGATTGACCCTAAATATTAGTTGCCACAATATGGGCCAAAGAAAAGAGCAAGTTTTTCGACAACCTGACATATAGCTGCCTTGTACAGGGAGAGTAGTTTGCAGGATCAGCCTCTAACTCTGAGGGTCCAAGGACCTAAATAATGGGGCTTTAGGGCCCAAATACTATAATATTAATGGTATTTGCCCCCCCAAAAACGCTATTATTTGGGTCCTTGGACCCTGATGGTAAGGGTCCCTCCTAAGAGCGCTTGAGACTCCTAGCTTAAGGGCACCTGCACCTCGAGCACGTAACCTACGCAACACAGATCCTGACATACAACGCCTGAGTCCACTTGTGCTTTGGGGTCCCTTCAAGGAATGTATAGGAGTTACATATATATATAGAGAGAGAGAGAGGGCTTAAGCTGCAGTGTTACCTGTGGTCAACTGGGAAATAAGGAATGGAGCAGGACGTGGGAACTACTTTATAGAGTCTATTCTAAGGCCTAACCAGGGCCAAGTAGGGTTATCTTGTCAAGTGTCTGGTTCAAGAATGAATGACAGCTTAGAGAAGACACTTTCAGGCATTAGGGAGATCCTGTGAATTCTGGAAAAATGAAGCCTGCAGCGGCCTAAGAACAACAGAACCAAGTAAATGTGCAAAGCATATCTATCCTAACTCCTTATCCATAAGTCCTCATCCTGCATACCATCCTACCAAATCTTATGTATTCCCAAGTGAGCTATGGTTAAACTGGTATGGAAACCACCCCAGAATTTGTGAGCGTAGATGTGAAAATATATATATGTATTATATACAGACACATACACTTAAGGAGATACGAGGATGCATGTACGGGTCTAGGGTCTCTCCGCTAAACGAACATGAATCTCCAAAACGACATGGTCGCTTTTGAAGGGGCCTGCAGGGGCTCCAATAGTTTTGTGCATGGGCTTCGATAATTTTGAGGCAAGGTAACTACCAAAGAAATTTCTAAGCCCTAAATCCTAAACGTAAATTACGTTCACTCAAGCATAACGCTAAACGGTCACCCCTAAACCCTGAATCCTGAATCTCTAAAATTGATTCCCTTGGCGCTAAATTCCTCAACCCCTCAGCGTATAACATGTGTAAGCTGTGAACTGCCCCACAGACACGCATGCCCAACAACCTTCATGACAGGCAGCCGATACCACAAATTTCAAGCCGCAGACCCCGAAAGTCAGAGGAATTTGGTATCCCAAATTAGGGTTTCTGGTCTTATTAGGGTTCAGGATTTAGGGTTTAGGGCTTAGGGTTTAGGCTTTAGAACTTACAGGGTTGAAGGTGGAATTGGGTATCCCAAATCCCCAGAAAGTGAACCCTCCTGTAGCCAGGTATCAATTCTTGAAGGTTCCTGGTGAAGGGTTCGGGATACATTGAACCCCCTCATTATAGCAAAACCACCCTAAGCCTACACCCTGAAATCTTGCAGGGGGGGAAAGCTAGGGCTTTGCGTTAGCCCAACCCCTGCATCACTCTAAACCCTATACCCTAAACCTAAACAAGATCTAAGATATGGGCCGACACGATTCAAACAAGGTTTGAAGAGAAGAAACATTCCGCAACGGATGAAGGGTTCAGGGTTGAAAATCTTCGAGAAAGTCCCCCATGATAGCCCAATGCACCCTTGAGCACTCCAGAATCCGAGCTCTCCCTGCAAACCTAGGCTCTCAAATCTGAGCTCCCAGTACCCTAGGAAGACAAGATCGCTTTGGTTGCTATAACATGCAACACGGCGCCCAAAGAGGCTACAGGATCTCCCAAGTTTACCAGAAGCCCAAAAACCGGCTGACGGCAACGTTGGATCCACACCCGTCTGCTTCAGGATGCTGCCAGCAACTTGGCGACAAGAAAAAGGCCGCACATGGTTTATGGCAGCTGCGCAGAACCTGAGCGTTCCACAAGCCACGCAACAAAGCCGTGTGGCGCGTGCGCGTGCGCGTACTGCGCTTGCTGCGCCCCGCATGCGGTACACCCACGGAACGAAGCGTGCGCGTACTGCGCCTGCTGCGCCACGCATGCTGAAGTCGCACAAGCCAGTGCAGTATGGCCAGTCACCTGCTCACGGCCAACAGCAATGTTGGATGAACAACGTGTCTGCTTCAGCATGTAGCTGATTCTGCATACTTTGGGTGTCCAAGTATTCCTAATCGCTCCCCCTAAATTAATTAAACAACGTCAACCCCGGTAATTCCGTAAGATGAAAATAATCTCCGCGCCGAAATGTTTTCTGTTAGTTATTGGGGTGGATATTCATTGAAAACATTTTATAAGGGGGGGAGGTCTCTAAACCCTTTTTAAAGCCTTCCAATTCAAATCTAACTGAAGATGAACTGAAAGATTGATTGAAACCCAGTTAAAATCTAACAAAATTCCATTGAAATCGTATTACAATCCGTCTGAAACACAGTGAAGCCAAATTAAACTCAACTTAAACCATAAACATATCGAATGACAACCCCTTGAAATCCATTTACAACCCAGTTCAAACTATTAAGTCCAATTCAAACGAATTGGAATCTAGGTGAAATCTACTTGAAATGCATCAACATGTATTTGAAACCATGTAAAACAAATTAAACTCTATTTAGAATCAAGTTAAACATGGTCATAACCAATTGTAATGGCACTTAGAATTCTGTAGGAAAAACAACATGACAACCATGAAAACCTAGGAAATCAAGGGGGTCGCTAATTCCTTTGGATTCCGTATTATATCTCCTCCCTCTAGGTGGCCCCTTTTAACAGTAGCCTCCCCTCTTAAAACTGCTCTTGAGAATTGTTAAGCCCCTAGACTTGCTATTTAAGGTTAAGGGCGAGGTCTATACAATATAGGTAGCTTTATAACCGCCATCTTACTCTAAACCCGAAAGCCTGAGCCCCAAACCCTACACCCTGAACCCTAAACCCTGAATCCTTAAATCAAAAGGGCTCCCCCAAAATCCATCCTCACCACCCTCACCGGTGTTGCTCTTGCCGCCGATGCGGTTCATGGCGATAGCCATGGCGCGGTGGGCCTTGAGGGCTTAGGAGTTTAGGGTTTCGGGGCTTTGGGTTCAAGGTTTAGGGTTTTAGGGTTGAAGGTCCATTTCAAGGCAGAGGAATATGAGGATATAGGGATAAAGTATCCTGTGAGGGGTAGATAGGGGTATATAAAGGGTTGCGGTCAAAGTGAGGGATGTTTGGATAAAAATTCTGCATTCAAATGGGTATACAGGGCCAGAGAGGGTTGAGGTCGAACGCCTTTATAGGGTTTAGGATGTAGGGTTTAGGGTTAACAGCTTCTTGCTGACTTGTTGAAATTGGCATTGTCTCAAGAGAGGGACTCTGCGAGGTAGATGGAACTTATGGAGGGAATAGATGGCCCGAAGTACAGTTGATCCTAAGGATAATGCATGACCGTGAGTAGTTCATATCCAGCAAGTTATAGTGCTAAGGTATACTAGGGTCATGCAGGATGCATAGCATCAGCGGAATCAGGATTTGTATAGGGCGACTGTCGAAGACCTCTTAAATCAAATAGGTGGGTCCGGTGGACCCCACCTGTAACTGTAATACCTTAACCCACAAAGTAAGTAGACTAGTGGATTCGCGTCGTATTAACAACCAACAACTCCCATCCCTAACATTAAATGTACTCTGCATTATACCAGGACGCTTACGGAGAACATTTGATATGAGTGGTTGGAGGAGGAGGGAGGAGGTGGGGAGGGAGCGTTTAATGCTAAAATGGAGCGAGTATTACATAAATGTGTGGTCGAACCCTTTGCGGGTCTGGTCAGTTAAGGGGATATTGCACTCTTTGGGTATTACAAATGAAGAGAACTTGAGCGGGTATTACAAATGAAAAGAACTTGAGCGGCTCCCAAGGACAGTTTCTCTGGCAGTTACCTGACATTAGGGGTACCCTTATAGGGGGATATAGGGATTAGAAAAGGATATATTTTGGCTTTAGGGTTTCCCAGAAATCAGAAGTACCATTTGGCGGGTCCCTATCATAAGCATTATCATACTTTGGAGGGTTCTATACGTACCCGTTTTAGGGGAACTACCATATGTGTTTAGGAATTGGCCTGCGGATGATTGTATGAGGCTCTTCACGGGTTTAAGGTTTATAGCCCCCCTTAACCCTTACGTAGATAGAATATGGCTTTGGGTACATTATAATAAGATCCCCACATACGTACCCCATATATTGCTATCTACTTAAGGCGGGCCCTAAACCCTAAACCCAAAATACCCCGTCTATCTACTTAAGGGGGACTATAGGGATTCAAGCGATTAGAGGTTCGGATTCCTCGCAGCGTCATGGGGACTAAATTAGGGAATAAGGTTTAGAGTTTAGGGTTCAGGGTTCAAGGTTATGCTCCGGGGACTACAAGGTTCCTGACGCCCCCAAACTGTAATCTCGAAAGCATCCCTTCCATCCTAAACCCCAAGAGTGAAAACCTATAGTCCCACTTAAGTAGATAGAGTATGGGGGATATGGGGATCTTATTATACTGTACCCAAAGCCATATTCCATCTACTCAAGGGGAACAATACACCCCTTACCCTACCTCCTACACCTCAATCTCAAATTTTAAGCCCTAAACCCTAAACCGCTTTAAGTCGCCCTCAAAGCGTATAAAGCCCAGGCCTAGGACCTCAGGTGTCTACAGTACACACCTTGCAGGCGAGAATATGCAACCTACACCCGCACTGGCCCCGACCCCAAACAAGGTCAAGATAAGGGCAAACTTTGGGTCAATTGAGCTGTAGTCTAAACTCCTAGTATCCCCCTTAATAGGCCCAAAAATACTCCCTTATACCAACCCCATTCCAGAAATTTAGACTCTAGCTCAGTTGGATTTATCAATGCCTGGTTTGGAGGTGGAGACAGTGTCCAGGCATGGCCTGAGTATTTGAGTAAACTGAACTCCTGCTAAGGAAGGTAAATTGATTTACCATATTATAATGGACAAATACAAAGTAATAGGGTTTCCTTACTACGTAACTTGGATTATGTTCCTTGACAGCAACCTCAGTTGAGATAAACTTTTGGAGGTGGTGGGTGTGGCGTGAGGATTGAAAACTAGTGGGCCCCATAGACGGACTCCTAAAAGCCCGACCCGATCGTAGCCCTGCCCCGATGCCCCAAACCTTGAACCCTTAACCATAGGTCTCTAGATTATGCGTCCCGTACCTCATCGGAGATGGATCCGAAAGAGGCCGCGCCAGTGCAGAAACGCTTCACCTAGGACTTGCAAGGATCCGAATCTCCAAAGCTTTTGGTGGTTTAGGGCTAAGGGTTCAGGGCTTAGGATTTAAAGGATGTCTGGGTTTTCAGGTTTCAGGTTAGGATTGAAGCCTTGTGGGGATTTTAAACCTTTGGGGCCCAGGAATTGAGTTTCTGCTAGGGTTTGTCGCCTGGGGTGGGTCGTGCGTCTACATGAGCTATAGTCAAAATTCCTAGTATTTTCTTTAGCATACTCTATAAGTCTCTCCTACAGAATCCCCCTACATGACCCTAAAACCCTAAACCCTAAATAAATGGGGGGGTTATAAGCACCCCCTCTAAAGGACTCTAGAGACTATAAGCCCACACCCGAAATAAAGGCGGGGAGTATATAATTCCCTATATAACCCCCTTTAGGGAGTTGAGACTACAGCTCACATGATGTTCACAAGCTCCAGGCCTGGTGTCAACAGCAGTTTGCACCACCACCGCGGAGATCCAAAAGCAAGCCTTAACCCTAAACTCTGAACCTGAAACCCTAAACCCCAAGCCCTACACCCTAGACTGGAAACCTAAACCCTAAATCCTAAACCATGAATGCTAAACCCTAAAGTGGCTGTAGGGTTTGTAGCGGTTTCTGGGTTGAGAATTTCAGGCCTTGAGGGTGTTTGAGCTTCAGGTGGGTTTTAGGGTTTAGGATCTAGTGCGGTGCTGTAACGTTTTGAGTCAAAGTCAGAGGGTTTGAAAGGTTCTGTAGAAATTGTAAGATGGGCATTCAATGAATCGAATGGGTGTAATCTTGAAACTTAATTAGCCGGGATGTTGAAAGGAATATCAAAAGAATGCTTCGCGGAGCCAAAACGCTGAGTGCTGCAGGGCTCTGCGCAGTGCAGATTCCCATCTGAGTCTTCATACCAGGCTCGCACCCTGGTCATGCCGCGGGTACGGGGCAAGCAGAGGGCTTCCCTCGCGTGCATGCCCAGCATCTGAGGAATCCAGGGCGTGTGTGAAAGAGGACAGAGCCGCTGCCGCTGTCATTGTCAAGCGATGTTGTTCTTCCAGATGGGAGCTGCCCGTAAAAAAAAGCCCCAATACAGGCCCCAACATGCTATAGCTCGCTCTTAATATAAAAGCTACCAAAAAATTGCCCCTGCTTCTGGGAAAAAAATCCACGTCTACATGGGCTATTGGTCCTTCGATTCACTGTTAACATAGTAATAATCCCTGAGGGTCCAAGGACCCAAATAATGGGGTTTTAGGGCCCAAATACTACAATATTATTGGTATTTCGGCCCTGAAGCCCCGGCTATGGGCTTAAGTGTTTAGGGTTCCGGGAATAGGCTTTTAGTTTTGGGGTTTAGGGTTCGATTTCTCGGTTTGCATATACCTGCCTGATCTAATTCGCGAACTACGCTTACCATGGCCCAAATCCCAAGTACTCAGTTCTAAACCCTAGACCCTACCGTATTAATCCCCATCATCCTTCTAAAAGGGTTCAATTATTTATTGGGCACTGGGACCCTACGCGCTAAACCCCAAACCCTAAACCCCAGGGCTAGTTCGACAGTTCATGACTGCAGCAGCCTGCCAGGGGTAGCATATCAAACGGTACTCAGGGAGTTATAGGGCTTAGGGTTTTGGTTTGGGGTTTGGGGTTATGGGTTTAGTGAGATGGGTTTGGGGTTTAGGGCTTAAGGTTTAGGGAGGATCGTGCCTAGTCTAAACAGGTTGAAACCCGAATTTGCGCCTGCCAAGATTTGAGAGGATGTTGTGGAATTTGTATACCCAAAGCCCTAGACCCTTCCTTTCCTTCTAACCTCGTAGTGTTCCCTGCTTGGGGGGTGCCCTGTAGAGCCCTTTTATGTGCATAGTCTCTTTGTGAACCTACATTCAAACCTACATTCAAACTGTGAACCGCTGCCTCGAGCCCAACAAATTGGTAGGATAGTGGCCCACAACCGGTATAAATGGGGATTGGGGTTCAGGGTTTGCGGCCGGGTGATCATGTGTTGCGGGACCCTAAGCCCTAAACAAATAATTTCCCCCTACCGTCATTCATGAGCCTGTTTATCAGCTCAGCACCGCACGATCTCGACGGCAGGCTCCACCTGAAAAAGTGTTCGTTGGCTACACTCGGTTAGAGTTTACGGGAATAATGGGGAATCAAATCGAAAAGAAAGTTTATGTATTGGTCCCATTTGTGGATTATGGGCTCTAAAAAGGAAACTCGGCAGGTCTAGGTAGGGTGTAGATTTGCGGTCTTCAGGATTTGGGGGTCGGGGCGAGGCGTGAGCGTTTGGGGTGCACATGTACATTTTGTATTGCCAGGTTTAAGGTTCAGGGTTGTACCTGCGTTTCTGTGGGTTATGCATACTAGTTATGGGGTGGCAATCACATAAACCCGAATCCCTAATTACTTAGCTGTGGGTAATCCGGGTTGCAGGTACACTGTAGGTGGACCCCCCGCCCAGCAATAGTGACTATAAGGGAGAATACGGACTATATGAGGGTCCTCTTCTGTTCCGTTTATACCACTATTACAGGCTGGGGGGGTCCTCCTAAAGTATACCCTAAACCTAAACCCTAAACCCACTTTTCTACAAAAGCCCACGGCACCAGCCCACCATGGAGCTAGATGTACAGCACACAGGGCTGAGTGATGCTGTGGATACTCAAAAAAACTGTGAGTGACCCTTACCTGTATTGGGGTAGTAGTAACTATAGTGCAGGTTTTGGGTAAGTATATGATTTCTTGGTACTTGGACCCTTAGGGTTACCTACAGTTTTATGGGTTATACCTACTAATTCAGGGGCAACTACTACTAAACTGTATGTAATCGGGTCTACTGGTACTGATATACCAAAACACCATAATTTCCGCGAGGTGTCAGGTACAGTAGATAGATGCATGCAGGATTCTGGTAGCCCCAATATGAGCTATTGTTTAAACTCGTCCTTAAAAAGCTCTGTAATAGGACCCTATATAACCCCCGAAATAACCACCTATAAGGAGCTTAGGCTATAGCTCATGCAGTCCCAGCTGCAATCTCATTTACAATTACCGTACAGGTCCAAGTGCCCAATAATCATATAGCCCAAAACCTGTACTACAATTACTTAACCCCAAGCTACTTCGGCCCTTGCGGTTTCCATGTCCAGTTGATTCTCCATTATTCTTCATCAGCCATGCGCAGCGAACAAATCTGGGTCCTAAACCCTAAGCCCTACACCCTAAACCCTGAGCCCTGAAGACTCAGGAGTACAAACGACAGGACAAGCCCCGCCCGCGCCTCAAGGCTGGCACAGGTCTTTTGGAGCTGTGTCAAGGTATATTGCGCTATGGTAAATATGGGGCGTTTGCCAAAATGCAAGGCTCATTTCTGGGGGTCCAGATAAGAAAGAAGGATTAGATGATTTTTGTGTCTATATTTGGGCTCCCTATTTTGGGAAACTTTTATACAAGGATTCGCACTAACTGCTGCAACTCGGCTTTACGTACTCTATAGAAGACAGAGGTGTCAGACACCCGTAAACCCTACACCCTCATAAGATCCCCACCTCCTTTTTTGGCAGAGACGGTCCGCAGCATCCTAAACCCACACGAAAATTTCAGCCCCAGACGGTTTAGGGTTTAGGGTGCCCACAAACACCGGGTAAATGATGTATACAGCAACGATGTAGAGGTCTTAGAAGGTAGACTTAAAGGCTTGAGGATTTAGGGTTTGAACTTTGAAGGGGCTTCTCAAACGTACACGTCCAGATCCCTCAAGCAAGTCACATGCAACACTCCCACGAGAGTATGTAGTGTGGGGCCCTGAAGGATTAGACTTGTATGTATATATATATATATATATGTTGGTGTGCATTCTGCTGCATTTACAAATACTTCATTTTGGGGGATCATGCTGCCTGAATCTCAAACCTGATAGGATCCACGAACCCGAATGCAGACACTGACACATGCACCGCAAGGATGATAACACCCCACGCGCGAAACCAATTAGGGTACTTAGGTCCGGGGTCATCCTCTTTCCTCTCCTGTCCTCGCTTCTCTCTCCTCTCCTCTCTCTTCTCACCTCTCTCCTTTCCTCTCTCTTCTCTCCTCTCCTCTCTCCTCTCTCCTCTATCTTCTTTCCTCTCTCCTCTCCTCTCTCTTCTCTCTTCCTCTCTTCTCCTCTCTCCTCTCTTCTGCGTTTCGCGACCAAGTCCAAAACTGACAGTTCTGCATTTCGCGACCACGACCCCCTCGATCCCGGTGATTGTTGACACTGTTGAGACGCGAAGACGCAACGCGAGTCCAACAGTGACGACTGTTCTGCATTTCGCGACCAGACCCCCCCGATCCCGGAGACTGTTGACACTTTTGAGATGCGAAGGCCAAACGCAAGTCTAAAAGTGACGACTGTTCCGCGTTTTTTGCGACAGACTGTTGACACTTTTGAGACGCGAGGACCAAACGCGAGTCCAAAAGTGACGACAGTGCGTTTCGCGACCACGACCCCCCCGATCCCGGAGCTATCAAACCTAGGCTTAATCGGGGTAAGACCGTTGGATCATCAGCCCAGCCAAGAGTGGATACTAAGTCATACTAAGTCCCATGAACCACCGCATGGATGCACCAAAAGAAGATCAGAAACATCAATGTTAAAACCCATGTATCCCAGTGACCCAGCCCCACATCAAAGTGTAAGTAGGCCTGCGGCGCGGAGCTTCTTAGAGAATCAAGCCCCAAAACTCTTAACACTCCACCCCAACTCCATGATGACCCTAAACCCTAAACCTCAAGTCCTAAAAGTCCTTATAGCACCACCAAAGTCCGGGTTCTGGGGCTAACCCAGACCCTGGACCCTGAACCCGAAAGCCTGTATTAGGGTTATATTGGGGTTATATAGGGATTATAGGGTATAGAGGGGTGATATTGGGATAATGGAAAAGAAAATGGAAACTAGTATTTAGGGTTGTTACTAAGACCCTTTCCATGCCCTTTTGAGGTTCTCCATCATTGGGGTACTATCTCTATACCCTGAGCCCTAAACACCAAACCCTAAACCCTACACCCCAAACCCGAATCCCTAAACTCTAAACCCTAAACCCATTATTGGGTAGCAGCAGCGCAAAGTCGCCTCAGAGATGTCGATGGGATCGCACTCCTCGGACAGGAATTCCAGCTGACCGCGGATCTCCTTTGGGTTTGTTTAGGGTTTAGGGGTTTAGGGTTTAGGGTTTAGGGGTTCAGGGTTTAGGGGTTTAGGGTTTAGAGTTGTGTTTTTCGGGTTTAAGATCAGGGCTAAGGGCTCTATAGAGTTGTAAGGCTTAATGCTAGGGTTTCGGGATTTAGGGGGTTATGTAAGGTTTGTAAGGTTTGGGGTTTGTTTTCTGCATAGAATAACCAGTGTACCTAGAAAATATGCACCTCGCATTGTAGAGTGCTTGTGTTGGGGGTGTAGGCTGCTTGAGGTAAGGTTTAGGGTCTTGAGGGCCGACCTGTAGCCCCAATTACCAAGCGGCTTATTAATCATGGGTCTACATTACTCACCGATTAAGGTTGCAACCTTGGAAGAATTACTGTAAAAGAGCTTCCCAACCTGAGGGGTACCATGTACAGGGGTGCCTTTTAAAAGGGACTAGAGTATTTTGCGGTCTATATTGGGTCCCCCTATTTTGGGAAACTACCATTTTGGCGTACCTGCCCCAGGGGTGGGATTAGTGTAGGGTATCTATCAGCTGCAATGCATCCCAAACGGCAGTGAAGTGACACTTATGCTGGCCAGTCACACGTTGTGTAACTGCAGCTACCAAGTGATGAACTGCTCAACTGTTCTGCCCCAAGTCCCAACATCCCAAATCCTTGAGCCCAAGCCCTCAAAAACGCCAGCCCTAAAGCCCGGAACTTTACCCAGGTGCTCCTATGCAGTTCTTATTTTGAGTAGTAGATTCAACAGACCAAAAAGGAACTATGTAGGATCCCCGAACCTAACCCGACAACTTACTTCGGGCTTAGCTGGTGCCAGGGCACCCTAAACCCAAAACTCTAAACCCTAACCTCTAAACCCCTAAACCATAAAACCCCTAAACCCTAAAACCCCCCTTCGCCAGGGCACCGTCTGTTCGGTGATCTTGTTCTGCCAGGTGGAGAACATCTTGTAGGCCTGGCAAGGCTCCAAATGGCTTTAAGGGCCTAGGGCCTGGTTAGGGGTCCCCTATAGGGTTTAGGGTCTAGGGATTAGCGTTTTAGGGTTTAGGGGTTTAAGGTTTTACGGTTTAAGGTTAGACTAAGGCACTTGAACCAAGCTACCGTAGTAAGGATAGATGTAAGCAAGAGCAAGATGGCTCTCTTAAGGAACTTAAGCTGAGTTGCCATAGCACGGAGATATCGTACGGGAAATGGCTTCCCTATGATGGTCACTTAGCTTGACTTTCTGACTTCGGGTGTTGGGTTTGGGTGCTGGATTCGAGATTATGGGCTCACGATTTGAAGGGTTTAACCGGGCTATTTGAGAGGTGCAGTGGTCCACGCACAGTATCCATGCAAGTAGAACTTATTCATGTCATCGGCGAAAGCTTTAATAAGAGTTTTAACTCGGTGCTTTTCGTGAACTCTAAACCAACCCTGAACCCCTAAACCCTAAACCCCGAAACCCTAAACCCTCCAAACACCTATCCCCAAACCCTATCTGGTCATGACCATGGCAGTTGCCAACTCGAAACCATCAAGGGCCTCTTGACCTTCCCCGCCCCTCGTCGTCATAAAAACGAGGCTTACTGCGGGGAGCGTGGGTACGTTCTGCAACAGCTTGAAGGCTTGGGGTTTGGGATTTAGGCTAGGGGTCAGGGTTGGGGATTACAAGGGGAGGGCTTCCCCACACATTCAAGCTTTCAGACTAATTTTGTGTTTGTGACTGTGTGTCCATGCGAGATGGGGACAGGGAGGCATGAACATTGTGAGCTACACCCCAAATCCCAGACCCTGAGCTCTAGAAGCCGCACCCGGGGGCTCCTATGTAGTTCCTGTTGGGTCTTTTAGTTTTTGTACTCGACTATTGACTATCCCCATAAGAGCCATAGGCCCATAGTCTAAACTCCCAGTATCCCCCTTAATAAGCCCAAGAAT
>CAJNIZ010004281.1:2721-21813 GCA_905231905.1 Symbiodinium pilosum
TTTGATTAAGATTGATTTTTTTTTTGTGTTTTTCATCTGGCATGTTGCGCCATGTATAATAGGCCCTGTGTAGAATCAAGTGTATGTTCTTTAGAAGATAGATTTTTCTTTTTTCTTCAAATTCCTCCGAACGAATTAGTATTCCTTTCTCTTGTCCAAAACAAAATACTAGAGATATGCAATTAACTTGAGAGAAGTGGAAGCTCCAGTTCCTTGCAGGTTTTTCTTTTCATCCCATAGGACTTCAACAGAATCGAATGCAGCTTGAGCTCTCTCCTCTTATGAAGACGGACTAATACTCTTACCGACACTAAAATGATTAAAACTAAGGAAACTATTAAAACTATGCAACCTGATAGCACTATTGATATTACTAATACCATTAATACTATGAATATTATTAATCGTATTCATACTAATACTACTCAAAATAATGCTAATACTACGAATAGTAATTAGATACATTCTACTAGTACTATAATTATTTGTAGTAATAGTAATGTTACCAATATTACTATTACCTACCGCTTCATGCTTACGATAAGGCGGGCCGTGAAATAGACCCAAAAGGTCTCGGCCACATACATATACATATACATATATACCGATCGTAGGGTACGGCTAAAACCCGCACAATTAAATTGGGGTTTTAATTGTGGCTAGGAGCCTCTGGGACTCTGGGTCTCTATGAATACCCGATATATACATATACAAAAAAAACGTAGGGTACGGCTAAAATCCGCACAATTGCATCACGATTTAATTGTGGCTAAGGGCCTCTGGGACTCTGGGTCTCTAGGAATACCCGATGTATACATATACATATATATATATGTAGATCGTAGGGTACGGCTAAAATCCACACAATTAAATCACGATTTAATTGTGGCTAGAGGCCTCGGGCTATCTCGTGGATGGTAAAACGATGAAATCAGGATTTTGAAGAATTCTGTTTCCCTAATACACCAGACTTTTTAGATCCTGATTTAATTGCCCCAAAGGTAGGTTGAACCAGGGTACCTAAGGAGAACTTTTTAACCATGATTTAAAATTCAATAACTTCTGGATCCATTGCTTTTCATATATTGGGGTCCCCCTATTTTGGGAAACACAAACTAATCAAGAACCACTTATTACTCACTCCACATGGCACTGCATATTGCGCGCTAATCCCAACCATACACTAGATACTTCGTCACCCTGAAAGTCGGGTCTCCAGGTTCAGGACGCGGAATGATGAGTGTAGGTGCGGCTGTACCCGAATCAAACAAAGCGCCGTAGCGTAGATGGTGGCGGGTATTATAGTGGTTCACATGATGGAGTGGCCAAAATATTTTATTCTTGATTGTCGCGAGGCAGCAACAACTAGCAAAGATGGTAATCAATCTATCCTCATGCATGTACTGATTACGGTTCAGAAGACTCCCGAAAACCTTGGTCATGTAAATCGACTTGCACCCGAAGTAAGAACACTTTAAGTAAGAGAGACCGAGGGAAGCAAAAAAACAAAAAGAACAACCAACAGGCGCGGTGTCCACCAACTGCGGGCCAGCATCAGTCGATATAGACAGCGGCCTACAACAATTGCAAACCGAGCCCAAGGTCAAACATGTCTGGTAATAATATGCACAATAACAATCATAGTCATAAAAGTAATAGTTGGAGTTTATATGTAGCAGTGCCACCGTCTACTGTTCAAGACTCGAATACGGCGGATGAAGCTTGGCGCTTCAACAGAGAAGGAGTTCTTTGGCTGCGGCTCTAAATCAGCATGAAACCAAATGTTCATATGTTGCTCTGCAAGAACATCATAGTCAGAATCACAACCGAATGAAACTTCCATGAAGCCTGTCCCCTATCTCAAGCTGGTTATGGATTGCCCGCAAATTTAATATGTATCAGCGCGCAGCGCCACTTTGGGTACATTGGAAGCTGGTACTGTATCTTTCTCCACATTAGAGTGCTCGTGCAAGCTCATGCTTTCATAGCACTGCTATGCTTCGGGCAGCTAGTCCTGTGGCATAGGCCCCGCAACGTTCCGTATCTTACTCGCGGGGGCCCCTCAGTGGATAGGATATCCCGATGTCCGAGCAGAAGCAGTCCCAGGACTGGTGACTAATGCCCCGTAGGGTTTAGGGTTTGGGGCTTAGGGTTTAGGGGTCGGCCCCCAACCTCTGACAAACACCCAAAGCTCAAGCTCAACTTCTTGATGCTCAACATGAAACCCTTTCCATTACTATATATACACCCATTATTCTAACCCTACACACTATATACCCTATATACCCTAAACCCTAATCCCTAATCCCTAAACCCTAAACCCTAATCCCTAAACCCTAAACCCTGATGGAGCTTGAGAAGCCCCAGCCTTGCTCTCCTCCCCCATGGACTATAGGGCTCAGGATTTAGGACTTAGGCCTTAGGAGGGAAACAGGGTTTAGGGTTTAGGGTTTAGGGTGGTGGACCCCCCACCCAGTAATAGTGACTATAAGGAATAGCAAGGATTATATCAGGGTCCTCTTATATTCCGATTATCCCGCTATTACAGGGTGGGGGGTCCTCCTAAAATATATTCTATAGGGCCTATAGAAGGGGTTGTATAGGGGTTTTAGGAGGAAAGAAAATAATATAGTCTATAGGGCTCATAGAAGGGGTTGTATAGGAGTTTCTGGAAGCCCAAATTTTTTGCGCCTGCAGAACTGCTTATCTCCCAAGCGCCGGCAGCTTCTTTTTTCCTTCGATTACGCCAAGATTTGCGGTTGGCGATTTACAGGTTTCTTGTTGGGGCTTAGTAGGGAATTAAGTCTAGGGGTGTAGGGTTGGAGAAGACTGGTGGATACTGGTGGTAGGTGGGCGGAGCTCCCCTCCGTTTCAAGATGGTTGGGCAGAGGATTTCAGAGCCAGAAGGGAAACTGCGGCGCAAACTTTTTGAGCTGTACTACAAGGGCCTAAGTAATTACCAATATCATGTTGAGGTCCATTTGAGGTATCATATACTATAATTATACGAGGAATATGGGACCATAATATTGGTAATTATGTAGGCTCCTATATTAAGCCTCTGCTCTTGGGAAGCTCCCCACAGCAGGTCAGTTCAGAAGCAGGACGAATGAAGTCGCTTGAGGCTTCGGGTCAATTCCCATACCAAAAATCACCAGTGGAGTTCCCCCCTTGCACACCAAGGAAAACATTGTTGGAGTCTGTTTGTTTGGGAGTCTGGGAAGGGAGTTGCTCTGAATCCTGCCAGGGGACATGGTATGTTTTTGGGGGTCATATAAGGATACTGGAAAAGAAAAAGGAAACTACTATATTGGGGCCATATAGGGTTTCGGGCTTAGAAATACTTAATACCCCCCAATAATGGAGAATCCAATGGAACATGAACTGGAAATTGGGGTTCCTGGCTCTGTGGGTTGTCCAACACCCGCTGACAAGATTCAATTTATTTATACTAACCTCGTCTCAGGCATAGGCCGGGATTGCTCAGTCTGTGGCGAGAACCGCCGGGATAAGTAGAACTGGAAGCCCAAGTTTGGCTCAGCTCCCTGGTGCTTAGGAGGGAATGGGGGAATGGATTATGGGGATTATTATTGGGATTGTATTGGGACTACTACAGGGATCCATTCCCCCATTCCCTACTACGCACCAGGGAGCTCAGTCGCATCTGTAAAGACGGGCAAGGAACTTGTGATTGCTGACTTCTCCTTCAGAACCATCTGCACAGGAGTGATGCAAACAGGAGACATTCAGTCTTGAGACAAGCTGCTTCATGCTCATTATGCGAATTTTCGAGCTTCAATAGGGGCAGGTGAAGCGCTTCAAACCTGGAAAACAAAGATCTTCCTCATCTTACTGACAAGATTAACCTCGCCGCTGCTTGAGAGGGAGCGAATACAGCTACCAGGACAGGGACATAGGGCTTCAGGCTGTATATATCGCTATTCGATGCGTGTAGATATACACATATCTATAGAAGGGGATATAGTGCTATTCGAGTTGTAGATATACATGCTTGTATTCATATATTTGTGTATAAGGTTGTACAGGGCTAAATAGTTAGCATTATAGGGAGAATGCTTAGCGATTGACCCGGCTTTGCTTCCTTACGTACCAGTAAGACTACTTTAGGGTTTAGGGTACCTCGGACTCCTCCCCTAAACCCTCAACCCTTGCAAAGCCCTACGCTCTAGAGCCGACTATCCTGAACCCCAAACCTCTAAATCTGCAACTTACATTTGATTCGCAAGGAATGATGGAATGCAGCCTACTAGTAATCCTCATTTACTCCCCAAGAATATAGTAGTTTCCATTTTCTTCTCAATTCCTTCAATTCCTGCGGAGCAGAGACAAGCAACATACCGTAGCTATTCTAAACCCTAAGCAATAGTAGTTTCCATTATTTCCATTATTGCTATGTTGTCCGACTAATGATGGTAGCTTCCATTTTTCCATGGTTGCTATACATTGGGTACAGCCCCAACCCAGTAACAGTCTATATTAGGGGTCCTATTAAGGGCTTTTTATAACCGTAATATAAATATTATCCAACTGTTACTGAGTGGGGACAGTACCCAAGCTATACAACCCCTAGTTAGGAGGCGGCCAGGAGGCTCGTATTGGAGCCGCAAGCCACCCTTGCCATCCAACGTCCCCCGGCTCCGATACACGTGGCGGCCGTGCACGAGATCCTGTGAGCAGTCAGTAGGGGTCTAGGGGTTTAGGGTTTAGGATACTGTGCGCAGTGATTCGGGGTTCAGAGGATCCTTCGAACAAGTATGTAGGGATGTATAAGGCTCAGATCAAGGTTCTATAGGGATTGTAGGGATATTACCTCAACTATGGAGAATCAAATGGAAAAGAGCATGGAAAATCAAGTGGCAGCTAGGATTCTATAGGTGTTTCTAGGGATCATGCAGTACAAGGCACGAGGTACCCCATACCACAAATACACAAGGAATCCAGAACCATAAGGGCAGCTATTTAAGCCCCATGCTTAGGACTGGAGGTTCGGGTGCCGGGGAGGGTTCTCTGCCAGTATCTCTCGGGCGTTTGCTATCAATTGGCGCGTCTTAAGGCATCTTTATCAGCGATGAAAGAGAGTCTTTTTGAAAACTGGCAAGTTAGCAACAACGGCTCCCATGGCACCAGTTTGGAAAACCCTGTGTTAGAACTGATCGAGCACCTATTGCATTTCTAGGCTCATGATAAATCTGATAAGCACAAGCACGCTTCGTTAGGGACCAGGGGGTACCGAAGTTGAAAAGCACGGCCCGAAATCAGACTTCAAACACAAAAGGGGTTTCCCAAAATTGGGGGTACCTTTTCGGAAAGTATAATATCTTGGGGTGTATATTGGGGTCCCCTATTTGGGGAAAGTCTCATGTACCCTCGAACCTCTTGTCCCGCAAGTTGTCCCACCCCAATACACAGCTAGAAAGCCAAACAAGAAAACGAAAAGAACCCTCTGAGCGTCTAAGCGGAGCCTAAATCCAGAAACCTAAGCCACTAGATCCTCACCCCTCAGGCCCAAAACCCTACAAAAGCAAAAGCCGTACTGCAGGGACCTGCATAATTATCAATATAGAAGTTTAGGGGTTCGGGGTTTAGGGTTTAGGGAAATAGTTGCCAAGATCATGGTTCTAGATGCCATATCTGCCCTATACCATGACTCTACGCGGATGAGAGACCATGGTTTGGTACTTCTTTCACATTTGCATTTCCATCTTCTTTTACATTGGAATAGTCCTTCTGGGGGGACGACCCCCAAGCTCTAAACCATATACATCCCTGTGAACCCCAGTTTATTGAGGCCCCTGTATTCGGTGAACCCTGGTCATGTCGTGTGCGGCCTCCGTACGCCGAAAGGTCTCCGTCGCCCACCGAAACCTCAGATGATGGTGAGCGCGGCTCCCCCTAATAATGTAGGGCTATATTATGAGTACCTTTTAAAGGGAATATAGGGATCATGTAGGGGTTGTACGGGGGTATACCGGGATATGTAGGGTCTAGGGCTTAGGAAATGAGATTTCTCAAAATTGGAGGTATCTTTGTGGGGGTCCCTATAAAGGATTCCAGTATTGGGTGATCTATTCGGGATGCCCCCTTTTTGGGGGAAACTACCATATTCAAGTTTTTGCACGGATTTCTAGGGGCTATGTACGGTTATGTACGTTTATATACGGGTTTAGAGGTAGAAGAATGGATAATCAAATGTTAGATGAAATCGAAGCTGAATTTATACAGGGGTTCAAAGAGCATTTTGGCAACCCAACCCCTATGATAAGGATCCTGTACCTGTCACATGCCTTATAGGGTCCTAGTTTGAGGGGCTGGAGTTCCCAAAACCTTCTTATCATTGAAGAACTCCTTGTCCCCCTTTCCCCCCAGGACTGGAGCCCCGCTGCCAGTATTGAAGATTAGACAATAGTATTAAATTTTCCGGGCAGGCCAATAATTCACGAAGGGAAGGTGTTTCGGGCCTGCCTGCATGTTTAAAAGACTGCCATCACATCATTGAGGCTTACCCTGGTGCTTGGGCAGATCAGCAGTTGGCTTACCTTCTCTACTACCTATAGATAGCTGTTCATGAGGCCTGTAGACCAACGGCGCGTACATTGCATACAGATCAAAAAACTTGTTGGAGACAGGGCCTAAAGCGAACAGCCAAATTCATGGTTTATCGCTAGTTTCTTGTGGAGTCTGGCAGGCCACCCCTTAATCTGAGTTGCTGCTTGAGGAACTTACTTTCAGTTACTCTAATAAGGCAACCCTATTATTTGCTATGTACCCATACTATGGTAACATAAATGAAGGCCCTTAACAGAAGCCCAGTCATACACCTTGCAGAACCCTGCCCTACCCCAAACAGACATGGAACCTGATAAGGGCCCCTGACAGACTGCTGGCCTCGAACTGGGATCTGTACCGCCTTTACCCTGTTCCAGTCGAGTTTGGGGATTTGGGTTTAGGATGGCTTAGGTTTTTTTACCCCCTTTTACCCGCAGCACGAATAAAGGCTGATCGGCCTTGGGTTTAGGATTTCGGCTTTATGGGTTTAGGGTGCAGGGTTTACGGTTTAAGGGTTTAGAGTAACACCTTTGCAGTGCCCAAGCGGCTGCACAGTGACGACAGCAGGCGGCGAAGCCTGGTTTCACATGCTGTTGGTAATAATAAGTATAAGAATACTACTCAGAATACGAATGGTAATAATAGAAATCATACTATACTATACTGTGAATAGCAGTAACCATAAAAGAACACTACCAACAATACTCATAGTTCTAATAGGTGTTATACAATAGTCAAATATATTGCACGTATTCTAATCTTTCGAGGTCAAGCCTGCTTGGGCAGCCTTTTGGAGATGAGTCTTGCAGCCCAGCTTGGAATCTGCAAGCCCCTATTAGGGTTTAGGGTTAGGGTTAGGGTTTAGGGTTAGGGTTTGGGCCCTGATGGGGACTGGAAATGGCAATTTCCAAAAACAGGAAGATCCCAGGATAGACTCCGAAATACCACCATGATTGTCATGGAGACACCCAATAAGGTACGTACCCCTAATTGTCAGAAACCCCCCAGCACCCACCTTACTCTAAGTTGCTTGCAACTTCCCCGCGCCATGGTCGATCTGGAGATGTGCTCTCCAGCACCCTCAGACTACATGACGAGATGTCATCACTTCTCGAGCTTAAAAAAGCTACCCGCCCCGGAAAAGAAGCCTCGGTATGAAGTTGCCTCGAAGGACATTTGCAATTTTAGGGTTTAGGGTTTAGGGTTTGCCTGAGATGTTGCCATGGGATGGGCTTCTTATATCGGAAGCCCCATCGGCAGGTCATCTGGTCTCCAAGTTCATGTTGAGACACAGTGGTCTTCCCGTCCGCTAAGGGTCAAATACACACGTCCACGCCAGCTGACTTGAACAATAGCAATAAGAGTACCAGAATAGTCATCGTAATAGTAATAATAATGATAGTAATTGCAAATAATAGTAGTAACAATAGTAATAATAATAATAACAGCAAAAAAAAGTAATAATAGTGGTACCTGTTTAACATTAAGTTGGGACCCCACTCTTAACTTCAATAACCTGATTGTAATAAAGAGCGTATCAACTTTTCCGTCCGACAAAATAAAAACACACTGGTGATACGTATTGGGTTCGCTGCTCTTTGACGAACTACCGTAACCAAACTGCAGAATGATGGAATAGCATGCCTTTAAACGTCAAAAATCCACCACTTGATCCAGATGGTTGGATTTCAATGGCTACTAGTGGTGGTGTCCGAAAATGGGCTCGGAGCCCATTCTAGACCCCGTATTTTGCTCTTATCTCAGGTAACCCCAGAAAGGTGCCCCCAGTTTTGAGACACCCTAAATCCTAGACCCACATCCCTAAGCCCTGAACCCTATGTTCCACATCCCCACATAACCCCTGCATAACCCCCATATCCCCCTTAAAAGGTACCCCATGTAGACGCATATAGCCCCTACATTACTTCGCGGAGCCTCTCCAAACACCAGCCAACCCTAGGCGCCTGCATTTCTGCTTCCCCCATGCTGTCATCGCCACAGACCATTGCTACTACGTTTCTCTAGATAGCGATTTCCCAAAATTGGAGGTACACTCTTGGGTGAGGATTATAGTTTTTTGGGGTCGACATTGGGGTCCCTCTGTTTACGGAACTTACCAGATGCCCTCACGAAGCATCAAGGTTCAGAGGAAAGCCTACACAATGCTCAGGATTTGGAGTGCTGGACATTCGAAGTCACATTCCCAACTCTGGGTTCTGGATCCTGAACCGTAGACCTTGAGCTAGGGTTTAGGGTTTAGGTTCATAAACGCTTCTGAATGTCCGTTCGTCTACTCTTAGCGCCTGTGACGCAACAGATTGCTGCAACTGCAACGACAACGAAGCACAGGAGGCCAACATAATCAGGTTCTAGCCCAGGGCATTGCTACTGTTGTAGATCACACTATTATCCGATAATCCTAGGGATCTAAGTTTACCGATCATTACTGCAAAGAATGCCTACGCTCGGACATACACCTGGAAAAATACCTACATTGGGCCCTAAGTCTACAAATACTTCCTACCCTAAACCCCAAAACCCTAAACCCTGAACCCCCGCCACTAAGCCCTAAACTCTAAGCCCCTGGACTCTATACCCTCAAAACCCTATATCCTGAAACCCAAGCCCTAAACCCTGAACCCCAAGCCCGTGAGGTTGGACCGGTGGGGCTTTAAGTCTCAGGCCAAAGGGGGCCAGAATGGGTCGGAATTATCCCAGGAGGTCAAATTGTCCTTGGATAATCCCATGACGGAGATTCCCGCCACATGAGGCACGTTCCAGTACCAACCTTGGGAGCCCTTTGTGTATCCCTGGACATAATCTGGTTCCTAAAACAAGGATCCCCCCAAAAAAACAAAATTCATAAAAGACCTCTGACTCTGAACCCCCGCACAGAATTGGATGAAGGTCTCAGCTGACATGCGCAGCTCCACGAAAGGGCAGTGACAGCAACATGCGGCATGGGGGAATAGAACGGAAACCTAAGTTTATATGGAGAATAAGAGTCCCTAATCCGTAAACAAATCCTAAACCCGAGGCCCTGAATAGTAGTTTCCATGCTCTTGTCCATTCTCCCTACATAACTCCTCTATAACCTCAAGCCCGAAATAATAGTTTCCATCCTATTTTCCAATATTGGGCATTCTGGGTATCAACTCTCAACCATTTCAAGACCCCAACATCCCCTGCCAGCCTCTCACAACAGGAAATAATAATAGTAGTAGTAGTAGTAGCAGCAGCAGCAGTAGTTGTTGTTGTTGTTGTAATAATGAAAACTATACAAATAGCAATAATAATAATGATAGTAATCATAAGTCATCTTGACAAGGATAGCCTGAAAACCTGATCCCCTCGAAAACAAGTCATGGTAAAGGGCTTAAAGCTGAGGGTTTAGGGTTACGGGTTTCAGCTTTAGGTTTCAGGGTTTGGGATTTAGGATTGAGGGTTTAGGTTTTAGGGCTAAGGGCTTGGGGTTTAAGGCTAAGGGTTTAGGGTTTAGGGAGGAATCCTGCTGACAAGCTTTTCACAGCAGTGCCCGCGCGCTGCGAGAAAGTTGCTGTAAGAGCGGGGCCCTGCATCCCTGCATCTGGATACAGGCTGCCAGGTCCAACCAAGCAGGTGCAACTACATAGGATTCCTTCAAGCGGCCAAAATTTCCCAGAAACTACTATAGTATGTTGGGGTTATATGGGGATAATGGAAAAGAGAATGGAAACTACTAGAATTCAATGAGGTTCTCAGTCCGCCGACCTTGGGGGGCGTGTTGGATGGTTTCAGGAGACGGGGGAGTGAAAACCATCTTCTTTTCGTAGGGAGGTGGGTGGGGTAGGGGGGGGCGGGTAGGTGCATGGCCATCGCAACGAAGGCTGAGCATTGGACACTGCTGGCTCTCCGGCAGGCAGAGTCTACATGCTTGATGCAGCCTTGCACAGATGTTGTTGAAAGATGGCCTGACCGCAGGTTGCATTCATGCTGCTGTACCCTCCAAGCCTTGGAGCAAGCAACTCCTTCAGATGCCTGCGCATATGAACTTGGCGGCAAGCAGCAGCAGCGGGCCACAGGTTCCAAGTTTTGGGGCAACTTTACCCTGCTGGCCGGACACCCCGCCCCTTCCGAGTGCCTCCAAGAACCTGTGCGCACTTCCAATTGCTTCTTAGCGCGCACGCCAGGTTCTAAGCAGCCCCGAAGCCGGCAAATAGGGGCTATTAAGAGGGATACTAGAAGTTTGGACTATAGCTCAAGTGACCCGCGGCGCCCTGCGCTGGGACCTGTGCCTATACCGACTCCGGTGCACAGAAGTGGCTGCAACTGAAAGCCTGAGCCAAGTCCCAATATCCCATTCGGCTAGCTGCGGCTATGAGATTCTACTTTGGGCTATTTAGGTCTTGTATGGGAGAGGGGGAGGAAGGCGCGGTGTAGCACAGGATCCCGTAATTGAGCGCAGCTGCAGCCCCGCTAGCACCGTTGATTGGGCTGGTCCTAGCCCCAGAGCACTCAACAAAAAAGGAGCTAACCCAGACCCCTGATTAATCAACCCCCTCCCCTTAACGGTGATTATACTGGGGATCCTAATATTAAGGCCCTTAAAAGGAATGGGTTTATTAGTCACGGGTCTACATTAGCCGAAGAGGGCCCAGGCAGGCCTTGCAAACTGCGCCTCTGACAGCATGAGCCAATGGCAATTAAGGTATTTTTGGGGGGGCTTAGGGTTTTGGGTTTAGGGTTTTGGGTTTGGGGTTAGGTACAGCTTTGATGATCTTCGATACGGGTGCATGTGTTCTCCAAGTCCGGTGCTGCCAGCCAGCAGTGGAGGATGCTGCTCCAGACCAAACTAGGTTGCTGTTAAGGAACTTAAACTAAGTGAGTATGATGGGTATTCCCCAATATCGTAACATAAATTCAGTTTCTTAACAGCAACCCAGCAAAAGGGGGCATCAGAAAGCAGAGCTGCAGGCCGGGGCTTTGAAGAAGGTTTGGGCCGCAGGTCAGCGCAGCAATGCCGGCAAGGCGAGCAAGTTAAAACTTGCAAGTCATGCAAGACGAGGAGGTCTCTGCACGCAGCTCTGCCACTCCGCAAGGCTGTTGCCTATCCTCGTGTTTGCCCAACCACCGGACAGTACGTACTTGAATCTTGCAAGTGCATGGCGCAGCATACGCGAGCCTACACTCTGCAGCAGAGATGTTGTGGAAATCTATGTGCAGGCTTGGCTGGTTGAAAGCATCAGCTAGCAAAGGGTCAAAACCTTACGGGGCTCAATCGCCCCTTTATGAACAGTGCCGTAGGACGAAGCTTGTGAAAAAGCCTACCAAAATCTGTGCCTGAAATAGCGGCGTCCACATCACTATGAAATGGGCAGAGGCTTTCTAGCTCCTTGAAGGAATCCCCCCCCCCCTTAAGGGGGGGCGGAGCGGAACATGAAGTTTTCAATACTTAGCTCCCCTGGTCCCTGACAACTGTAAATGAAATTTCTTTATTAGGGGCTAGCATCTTGTAGGCCAAGAAGCTCATCAACGCTATGCATGAAAAAATGAAATTTCCGCACTGTGGGAATGCCAAGATGTGAGGCAGCTGCAAAAGGAATCTGAGTCACAGGTCGCTCCCTCCACGCATTGTTTTCCTGGCTGCCTTTGCGTGAGTGCGCGAGTGAAGGCATCCGAGCGTCTGGCGCCCCTGCTCTGCTTGTTTGCCAAGGGCTAAGCTAGCTGCTAGCATCTCTTGTCTGTGGTTAGGGGACAACGCAAGCAGCCTACTGCAGTAAGAACACACTGTTTGATGTAGACCGGTTACCCGCTGTACATACCTCCAAGCGCATTTGCAGTGGACCACCGCATAAGGCCGACCCTCCAAGGGTTTAGGGTTTAGGGCTTAGGGTTCAGAATATCCTGGGTTTGAGTAAAACGAAAGGACTTTCACTCCAAGAGTTCACTGTACCCACGCAGCCAGTGTGATAATGGGCACTGGTGTGAAGTTCAAGTGAGAAAGCTTCACGCCGCCAGAAGACTTTCCATCAGTAGCCCTTCGGCGAAGAACCACCTCCAGAGAGGGTTCACAAACTAACTCCTTACCAGCGGAATGGATCAATCCGGTCTTTGACCAAGGACACACCTCCTCCGGAGAGCTCTCGCAAGCAATCCCCTTCCCAGCAAGGCTGGGTTTTGGTGCCCAAACCCTAAACCTCTTAGGGTTTAGGGTTGAGGGTTTTAGGGTTGAGGTTTCAGGGGTATGAAATGGGCAGAGGCTTTCTAGCTCCTTTAAGGAGTTTAGACTATGGCTCATATGAGAGGTCATCACATTTGTTCAGCAGGGAGGACATGTCATGCTAACTTTTCAGCCCGACACCAGGCTTAAAGTGTTTAGGAAGGGCGGAGATAATCATGGATTTGGGTGCTCCTAAACAGCAGCCAATGGGTTTCCCTTTTGTTGAATGCTTGCTTTGGCTTAGCTTTCCGACAAGTTCTCCCTGTAGAACAAATGTGACCGCACGCAGTGTGTGCTAAGGTAGATTTCAGCATCCAGCTGCACTAGCATGATATGTCCTCCCTGCTGAACAAATGTGTTCGCAACACGGGGCCCTGCTATGAGAGCGTGCTTACTTTGGGTGCCAGGTGTACTACTGTTGATGCTAAAAATCCTGCATGACCTGAGTATACTATAGTACCATTATTGCCAAGGTTTAGGGTATTTAGGGTCATGAAGGATTTTTAGTATCCACCGTAGTGTAGATTCCTGGGAGCCCCCACACTGAACAGAACCTCTAACAAGTACGCTTAGAAGGGACTTATAAAGGATTACACAGGTTCTTAGAGCTGGGGATCTACATCTCGTACATCCGGACATCCACGGCATATTTTGCCTTCGCACATGGGCCGCTGCTAAAGGCTGCAATGCCCCAGAAGGTCCGAGCACGTCGGGAACTCGACCCTTTGCCTCCGCATTGAGGCATCAGCATGCCGCACTTTAGAGCACTGAGTTCTTTGGCTTTCGAGGGCTTGAACTCAGGAAAGTCACGTGGAGTTTTCTGAGCCGGGACCTGCCAGGTCTAGCTTAGGCCGTACAGCCCAGGCTTCAAGGCTTTGCAAGCGAAAGCTCCGGGCAGCATGCAAGGCCGCACCTGAGAAAGGGCCTGGCGGATACCAGTTGGACACGCCATGGTACATAATTAGGCGAGTCAGGCGCCATGTGCAACTGTTGGCTGGCACTCTAAAGACAGCCCCATGGCAGCATCCTGCTGCACGAGCATGACATGTCCTCCCTGCTGAACAAATTTATTCGCACAAGTGTGCTCGCAACATGTGCTCATGCCATGAGTGCATGTTTACCTGGGGCGTGCTGTGTACAAGGGTAGATTCCTAGGACCTAAGAGCCCCCACACTGAACAGAACCTCTAACAAGTACGCTTAGAAGGGGCTTATAAGGGACTCCAGTGGTCCAGGGTTCCTAGAGGTTCTGTCCTATGCCTAGACCCTAAACCCTAAACCCTATCAGCTGCAGGCGTAGGTAATTGACCGTGTGTGATTGCATCGGCCTGAAAGGACCAGAGCTAGAATCTGATTAGAAGAAGCAAGGTAACTTTTGAGTAATCAGTTTTGTGAATGTGCCATTGTGATGGCCTCATCTCGGCGCTTCACATCATAAGTGGCTTTCCCGACACAGCTGAGCAGCTGTCTACCACATCCCCAGCTCGGGGCTGGGGTTGTGGAACATGACCTTGATCTTCACAGCAGGTGGGCGGCTCATGCTGAGAGGGCAGAAATCCGGATTGCAGGAATTGCAAGGCCCCAGATACAAGTTGGAGCATGACGCAGCAACTGCTTTATAGACTTTCTCTTGCATGTCTTGAAGGCAATCTTTTCATGTTCTAGGCATGTTGGATGTGGAGGTAGAACAAGATGCTCAAGCTGCGTGTTCTGGAAGTGCACACTCAAAAAAAATTCTTTTCTGCGTTTAATGAGAGAGCCTCGTCGGCCCAGCCCATCAGCCCGCCGAAACACGGCCACAGGCCGCCGGATGCAAGGTGGCTGAGGAAATCCTGTAAAGCCCAAGTCTAATATGTGTTTTCTCCTTTAAGGGTACAAGGTCAGGGTACCTCCACTCGAGGTTCTTTTAAAGAACCAGACTAAGGCAAATGTTGGAGCCGAGGCTCCGAAACAATCGCAGAGAAACGCTACCTTCGAGTGCCTCCTGACCACGCCGGGAGTGGTCTAAGAATGCGTGAAAGGAGCCCCGAGCGCGAAAACATAGGGCTGCCTGGAGGACGATTTCTGGAAACTTTCCGCACGAGGCAAGAAGCGCACAGCGCAAGCACATTGAAAGACACTTTCGGGGGAAGCAGCTGACTGCCTGAGAATGAGTCTCGCTTTGCTCACTTTCTGAAGGCCCAACTTGGTTTTAGGATGGCCCGGGTCTGGAACATTTCAAGGACGGCGACAGGACATTAGGGGCGGAGGGGGGTCGGTGCAGGCACAGACCACGCCCCCCCCAGCTGAGATGTCTGCAGAGGCAAAGCAGCGCAACATGACGCAAGAGGTCACAGCAATGCCACGACACGTATCTCAGAACATGTTCTGGAAGAAATGGTCCACACCAATTTGCGGACCCTCCCCCACGGTGACCATATTTGGTCTGGAACTATCCCCGCAATTGGTGGGACCAGGGGTAACCCCCCGCCCTTAGGACCATATATAAGGGGTGGGGGGCCATGTTTTAGGCAAGACAAACGTTGTTGCTCATCCGAAGGGGAATTTACCTCGCTTAAATTGGCAAAGTTTTGAATGAACTGAAATGTGGCAGAAGCACAGCAGAAGGCTGCTAGGCATGGAGACTGTAAGCTGCGAAGGGTGCTCGCTCTGAATTTGACGGACGCCCGTGGAGACTGGAGAAACAGCCACGACAGCCAGAGACCAGGTCCATGCAAGGACTGGCAGAAGCTGCGCCTGAAGCTGCCTGTGCGATCCTGGAGCAGGGCTGGCGACCGGCGAGCCTCGCAGCCCTTGCTGAGCACATGTGCTGGGAACATGTGGTTCTGCCATAAGTGCTGGCTTGCTTCGGGCGCAGTGTGTACGTCCGGACACCTGCAGCATCCCTGGCCACAAGGCCTGCTGACTCTGGCTCAAGACTCTTTCCTGCTGACAAAGCCTATCTTGTGCCTTGCGCGTTGTTGGTCCGGAGGCGAAGTTAACTCTGATTTGAATCCATAACTTCTTTAATTTGGCAGAGCCTTGAATGGACTGAAATTTGGCAAAAGCACTGCAGAAGGCTGCAAAGGGTGCTCGCTCTGAATTTGACAGATGCCCATTGAGACCGGAGAAACAGCCACGGACTCACATCGCTGCCTGCACTCAGCTACGCGGCAGAAGCTGCGCCTGAAACTGCCTGTGCGATCCTGGGGCAGGGCGGCCAGCGGCGAGCCTCGTGGCACTTGCTGAGCACATGTGCTGGGAACATGGGGTCCTGCCATAAGTGCAGGCTTGCTTCGGGCGCAGTGTGTATATCTGGACACCCGCAGCATCCCTGGCCACAACGCCTGCTGACTCTGGCTCAAGACTCTTTCCTGCTGACAAAGCCTATCTTGTGCCTGGCGCGTTGTTGGTCCAGAGGCGAAGTTATCTCAGATTTGAACCCATAACTTCTGTAAAATGGCAGAACTTTGAATGGACTGTAGCAGAAGCACAGCAGAAGGTTGCTTGGCATGGAAACTGTGAGCTGCAAAGGGTGCTTGCTGTGAACTTGACAGACGCCCATTGAGACCGGAGAAACAGCCACGAACTCACATCCCTGCGTGCGCTCAACTATGCCCACAGCCATTCACCAAGTCCATGCAAGGACTGGCAGAAGCTGCGACTCAAACTGCCACTGCGGCGAAATGTCCCAAAAAGGTTCTGAGATGAACGGGCTGCAGGACTGCGCAGCTGGATGGGCGAAGCACGGGTGCAAAGGCAGATTTCCCTGCAGCACCAGGCAATGCGTGCCAGGGCCAAACCAGGCGAAATTTGGCGTAAAGCTCGCAGGCCCAAACCCAGAATTGCGCATCTGAAAGAGGCTACAGAGATCAAAACTGGCCTTGGAGCGCAGCAGCACTGAGCACCGTGGCACCAATGCTCAAAAATCCTTAGAATGCTCTTTATTGAAAGCTCACCTCTGAGGTTCCTCCTACTGGGGCGTTTGGCCTGCAAAGCCATAAGGAACTTTGGAAAACTCTCTCAGCGATCCTGGAGCAGGGCTGACTAGCATAATCAGAAAGCTGACGGGAACAGCCAGGCAGCAGCTGTCGCTGATGACCTGAAAGCACGGTGACCACAATGGTGAAGGCAGCGTCACATGGCGGCTACATGTTGCAGCCTCACGGGGCGATGGAGTGAACCCTCCAGGCACCTGGCAAGGCCTCAGCTTCCAGGGAGCTCTGCCTGAACTAGTAACACTGGAGAAAAAAACTATCCTGGACAACAGCACGAGGCGCTCTGGCTCAAGAGCTCAGCTTTGAGACCCAAGATGCGCTGCAGCAGCTGCCGCAAAAGTAAAATTCATGAGCGTGGTGTCACTGCACTCACTCGCGGTGCTCTGCTTGTTGGCTGGTTGCAGCGGAGCATCCTCAGTGATGGAAAGACGCTAGACTGCAAAGGGGAGCCAACGTCCTGCAACGCACGCAGAGTGGCACAGCACAGCTCAAAGTCATTGTTTGCGGCCGACGCCATGGGCCAGCAAAGAAGGCCTGGCACGCACATGGGCATGAGAGCTATAATGGGTTGTACGGCAGCCGCAGAATGTCTTGAAGCAGGGCTGGTAACTTAGGTTTGTCTCCTCTGTGCTCCAAGAGCTGCAACACGCTAATCAACGAAGCCGGCTTCGGGTGTAGCTACTTCTGGGGAGATTTTGCTTCACAAGACCTGCAACATGCGTCACAATCTCTTCGCAAAGCCCCCTGAATCACTCGATGTAGGAGTTCAGGCCAGAGACCGAAGATTTCAGCAGTCACACGCAGGCTATTTCTAGTTTAGGACACGCCTATCTCGGCTAACGCTCTCGCTGGGTCGTCTTCAGGACGAGCAACGCACTAAAGGGTTGCGGGCCTCAGTTGAAGTGGTTGAGGGATTTGCCGACCAGCAAGGACCAGCGGCAACTAAATGGGCTTGGTCTTCGTCATTGAAAAGCAGACTTAGCGGCAATGCACCGTGCGCTTGCATGGACGAGCCCCTCTTGATGAGCAGCCTATCCTGCAGTCACATTCCGTGGGGACGAAGACAAAGCGAAAAAACCTGCAGAACTTGTAAAGACTCTCCTTTCTGCCAACCCTTGCACACCACTATATTGCTCTGCTGGGTGCGACACGCCGGGGGAACGCGTCCCAAGCAGGGGCAGCCTATGTGCACAAGCCCAGGAATGTGGGATTTGGCTTGCCAGAGGATTGTCCGCGTACTCTACACAAGGACAGTCCCAGTACTCTCAGCTAGGGGCAACTCAGAGGTCGTGGCAGGGCTAGCAGATTTCTGCAGATGATTCTTAAGGTACATTGCTAGGGAGCCCTCAGATACCATTCTACAGGAGAAAATGATTGGCGTCTGGATTGTATGGGGGGGCGGGGGGCGTCGCAAATGCAGGGTTTTGGCAGGCCTGCCGCTGTGTCCAGCTCCTTGGCGAAAACAGCGTTCACCACCATGAAGGCATGCAGCAGGGACAGTCGTGATGCATGCAGCAGTGGGCTGAAATGGTGGAAGACCACGCGCTGTGGCAGGGGCGAGAACTTTCGCAAAGAGACTGAGGCGCTCAGCAATGAAAATCTTTGTCCACGACGAGGAGGTGGGCATGGCCTCCAGAACCAACCCGATGCTGCGTGTCATTGTCCGCACCAACTTGCGAGGCAACCTGGGAGGAGTCTGATCCGTTGCCAGATCGAATGAGAACTCTGGGCCTGGGTGGCAGTTCCTGGGGATGTGGAAGCGGAACATGGAATCGCTTTTAACTGGCATTGTTTGGCCCACTTGCTCAGGCTCCAAGGTGGTAGAGCCTCGCGGGGTCAATGGCGGGGTCCCCGGCCGTGATCCTGCCGGGGTAGTGAGCGGCGTCATGGACAGCTGTGCCTTTCTTCGGGCTGGCAAAGTACCGTTATGCGCAGATTCATTGGAATATATTGGAATGCTAGCCCTGGTGTTCACACTGTTGAGTTTGAGCTCTTGAGGGATGGAATGCCCCACACAATTCAGAATGCTCCACTACTGCCTCAAACAGCATTCACTCAGGTTGCGATTTCCCTTGAAGGCCTCATAAATCCACTTGCACATTGGCAACTAACACATGCATCCTAGCTTGACCAAGGCAAGCATAGACCCGTTGCTGGAGGCCCCTTCTTTGTAAGCTCAACTCAGCGAACCTATCGGCAGATGGGTTATCTGCATCACGATATATAAGATGAAAGCCCCCTGAATCACTGGACGTAAGAGTTCAGGCCAGTCACACGCAGGCTATTTCTGGTTTAGGACACGCCTATCTCGGCTAACGCTCTCGGTGGGTCGTCTTCAGGACGAGCAACG
>CAJNIZ010004282.1:0-21659 GCA_905231905.1 Symbiodinium pilosum
CACCTATTTTTTTAACGGCTCAAGTAGAGTTTTGAGTAGGGTTTCTAGCTAGAAATCCATCATGTCATAGCGGTCGGCCTTTATATAAGCTAGGGACTAGGAGCTGATTTCTTTCCAAGGCATTTTGGGCCTGTTTTCCTGTAGGCTTCCGGGTTCGGTCGCAGGAAGCCCTGGTCTTTGTGTAGGGGTTGAAGGTCATGCACTCAGAATAGCAGAGATCTTAGTGGCGCTTATCTAGGTAAACTCTAAACCCTAAACCTTAAACCCTAAGCCGTAGCCACCTGGTCTCATTTAACAATGGGATGCACCATGCGCTCAGTCTTCCTTTTCTTGTGAAGGAATGCCATGCCAAGCTTTGTATAGTGGCATGTCAACGCAAGGAGTGTGGTATGGGAGTGGCATGGAAGGAGGCACCTTTGAAAGGTCCTGCCACCCTTGAACTGGAGACAGAAGCCACCGCATCCGCACGTAAGTCGATCGGTCCCTGAAAGTTGCGCGGATGTGTTCTTGCTGCTCGGTATAAGCATCCTAAAATCAACTGAAATCATTTTTCGCCTATGTAGAAGGCAGTTCTACATGGCACCTATTCCAACTATAGGCAAAGTAAGGAATTTAGGTGAGTTAAGTACAACAACCCGAGATACCTTGATACACCCCCCATACAACCACACACATCCCTATATAAGCCTTATATAGATCCTATACAGACCCTACATAGCCGCTGGCACGCCCAAACATGCTCCCGAGGCACCGATGAGCCTGAGCGTTTGAAGCTGGAGGCACCAGACGAAACAAAGCAGCTGCCCTGCTGCAAACATTTTGGGATGTGCCGGGATACAGGGTAGTGCCCCCGACTTACAGAATTATACCAGTAAATCCGTGGCTACATGTCCTGGGTCTTGTAGCTAGACTTATCCCCAGTAAAAGTTACGTGCAACACAAATTACAAGTGAGGGGCCCCTCCCTGTAAGGGTCCAATACACTGCCTCTGCTCATCTACTAGTATAGTCTCAATGGCGCAATCCTATAATGAGACTGGCGACGACAGGTTGACACCGTGTTGGATCAGTGGTCTAACTGGAGCCAGGAGAGTTGTGTTGTTTACGCTGCAGTGCGAAGGGTGTTTGGTTTAAAGCCGTGAGACTGTTGACCAACCTCCCTGATTAATTGGACGCGGCCCCGAATCTCGGGGACACCCCGCCCCCACCGGTCAGGAACTCTTAGCTTTCTTTCGTTCGGGACAAGGCTTGAGGACAGAGGGGGGAACGCTAAGTTACAATTAGTGTTATAAGTACTCGCAACTCATAATGGGGATAAGTAGTGTTGCACCTGTTTTAAATGATGGTTTCCCCTTAACAATAGGGGGTCCGGAAAAAATGTAGAAATTAGACATCC
Organism: Symbiodinium pilosum; assembly: GCA_905231905.1. NCBI lineage: Eukaryota > Dinophyceae > Suessiales > Symbiodiniaceae > Symbiodinium > Symbiodinium pilosum. The sequence goes on from CAJNIZ010004282.1 coordinate 1,396, forward strand.
TCAGTAAGGCTCCCACGGTATTGAGGGCCCCGTCCAGCCTTGGGATTACTTTAAAAGGGGTGCTCCCACATTTTTTGGGCCCCAAAATCAAAACGCATTATTCAAGGTGTTCCCAACAATCCAATAAGCAGCTGCCAAAACATGTTTTTAAAGGCCTCTTCATTAAAACCAGTGCAACAGTACAGTGATACATAAGCCCTACAAATGATAACGCCATATTACTCGGTCCACAGCCATGAAGCTCCATATATGCTCGCGAAGTTGATTTTTTTGGAGGAAGCTACACAAGTAGAGTGGCTATCCTCTACACCTTTGGCCGTTACACCCTCAGCCCTAAGCAAAGAGGCTAAGCCCACAAAACTCTAAGCCCTTAGCCCTAAACCCTCCAGCAAAGAGGCTAAGCCCCGAAACCTCAACCCTTAAACCTTATAGTCCCCCTTAAGTAGATAGAGTATGGTGTATATGGGGATCTTATTATCATATACCCAAAGCCATATTCTTTCAACTTAGGGGGGACTGTAAGCAAAGAGGCTGGAGGGCGACTCTACTAAGCTGCTGGAGGGCAGTGTACAGGCTGGGCAGTGGACTTTTGCTTTTTCCAATGGACCCATCCACTTTAGAAGAACATGGAAACTACTATAGTATATTGGGGCTATATGGGGATACTGGAAAAGAACATGGAAACTACTATTTAGGGTGTAGGGTTGGTGTTAAGTATTCAGGGTTTGTGGGTCTCGTGGTTTAGAGTCAGGGCTTTGGGGCTTGAACGTTGCCTTCAGGCAAAACTGTGATGTGCAAGATGTTGCTGTTAGAATTTGACGCCGCAACCGCGGAGGAGCCGCCAGTTCTCACAAGAAACCTGGGTCACGAGTTTTGGCTCGAATCCTTGGAAACTTGCGAAGCTCCTTGAGAGCGGTATCCCTGTTTGCTTCATGGGGACTCTTATGGCAGTTTAGCAAAATTAGGGTACCCCAATATAGACCCCAACATAGTATAGACCTTATTATAGGGATCCCCAAAAAGGTACCCCTAATTTTGTGAAACCCTAAACCTTATACATCCCTATATAACCCTATGTTCCCCTATATACCCCCTATATATAACCCCTATAGAACCCCCCCTCATACATGGGACTCTTATGGCTTTTCCTTCAACTTTCTGAGCCCTCGTCCTCAGATTCAGTCTCTTACTTCACAGCGGGTCCCTATGAGTTGCGGATCACTTACTTGAGCAAGCCCTCATAGAGCAATCTACGTTGCTGCTCGACACAGATCATATCCTGAAGGCAAGAGGAGATGCAAGTATTGTATCGGAAACCTTTCAGGAGCCCTCGCGTCGATGGCCCCGAAGCATTCTAGTTGCTTTGGCGCCCTGGCTGTGTCAGTGTTACATATGAGCTACAGTCTAAACTCCGCAAAGGGGGTTATATGGGAGATTATATTAAGGGGCTTATTAAGGGGCATACCGAAGAGAGGCCGCCAGCTTTTCAGAATTCAAGACCTAGAAGTTCATGGTGGCCAAGAAGGCTCCGCTTTTTAAGGGATTTTGTTTAGGTGGACCCCCCACCATGTAATAGTGAGTATCAGGGATAATGGTGACTATATTGGGGTCCACTTATATTCCTGTTTCACCACTATTTCTGGGTGGGGGGTCCATCTAAGCTCTTCTGAAGCAATCTACAGTCAGCACGTCGTAGTCTTTGTACGATAGCTCTAAGGCTCTGTCTCGGATTGCTAGTTACATGATTTAAGGTTTGTAGCCTAGTGCCTATGGTAAGACCCTCCGTTAGTGCACTCGTTTGCGCATCAGAAGGTGAGAGATTTTTATTAGCTAGGGGTCCGCATAGTGTTGTCAGTACCATCACCCAAACTGACATGGAACGCCATAAAGCCCCCCCCCCTATTGAAGGACAACAATCTGTATGCGCCCTTTTGGGGGTTAGATTTCAATTGAGCGGAGGGTAATTGCCTGACCTTTTCTGGGTTTTGCGAACCGATCCACTTTGGCATTTTGAGTCTGTGACTAGTTCTCAGAATCACTGAAAGACATGCTTGTTATTCTTATACATAAAAGCTTCACTTGAGTGGCTAGTTCGAACCAAGTTGCGTCTCTGCTGGTTGCAAGCTGGTAGTTTCAGAAATCAGACAAAAGCAGCTATAAGTCGGGGATGATGCTGCAACTGTTTAGGCTCATGCACATTCCAACCCGTATGTACTGACTTCATATACATTAGTGCCGATTCAAGTGTGCATGTCATGCTTCATTTTATTCTTCAACGCTTGTATTAGACTTAGGTTCTTACAGGCTGAGAGACTGACGGGTTTACAGTATTAGGCCTGATGCAAATAAAATAAAGTTTCATATACACCCAAGCCCGTTTCACAAATATGCCACTATACATCGCAATCCCAATAGGCCCATAGAAGCTACGGACCAAAGTTACCTCGGGGGGACCTATAGGGGAATATATACGGTTTTAGTGGGGACGTATTACGGAATATACTAGAACTTTAGTCCAGGGCTCATATATAAAGCCAGTGTCCGTTTGATTTTCCATGTTCTGTCCCACTTGACTTCATTCTTCGAGTCTTACTGTCAGCCCTTCACTGTAAGCCCAGACCCAATGCTATTGCCAATCTCTTTTCCTTTTGGAGTCTCCACTATTCTCGTTCTTTGGCCCCCTTAAGCCCTAAACCCTAAACCCTATGTACCTCAAATTCCGCTAAAGGGACCTGAAGCCCTGTTGGAAATTATTACGGCCCCTACAGAACAAGCCCTAAAACTCTCAGGCCGCGGTAGCCCTGGTCGTTGTCGCCATAGCTGCCAACGACTCCTGGCAAAGCAGCCAGAGGGACGATCCTGCTGCAGTGGAGGATGAAAAGACAGTCGGGGTTCAGGGTTTAGGGCTTAGTGCCAAGGCCGCCAAGTGTCCAAGAGCCTCAACAGGATGTAATAGCAATCTTCGTCCACAGATGGCTTCCTATGTCGCTGTTTTGGGCCCAAAAACATCCACTATTTGGGTACTTGGAAGGGTATGGAGACCCCCAGAATCAAGAAAGGTTTCTCAGCTTTCGGATTGGCCGGCAAATGGACGGTGTACTACAACAACATACGACAACCGAATTCTGGAAATCTGCACGGGAAACACACCAGAATAACGAAAGTTTGGGCAGGGTGGATATCCAAAAACAGCCATTTGACATTCGACCTTGTTCCTAGATTCTGCCTGTGAATCTTGAAAATGCAGTCCGTAGCCGCAAGCCCTGCCTCTATTAATATTTGCTTCGCTTTTGAGCTGCAGTTGCTGTCCTGCACAGCACAACCCCCGGTCTTGAAGTATCGATTTCATTTTGACCCGCACAAAATCCATCGGTGAGTCAGTGCTTCCTGATCTACCCCTTACAATCTGGCTTCCAAGACGGCATTGGAAACAATAGCAAACTCCCCAGATCACATACACGTTCCGGCCTGGGAAACATCCTGAAACCTTGCTTTACGATTTACTGGGTTGCTGGCAAGGAACTTAAACCAAGTTACCATGATGGTATATATAGTAAATAAAAGGGTTTCTCCATTATGGTAATTCAATTTAAGTGCCTTAACAGCAACCCAGTTTAGGATAAGACTCATCTTTCTTCACCCCATTCCGCCCCTATGCGAGACCCTGGAAGAAGTCAACTTCGCACAGGGCAGGCTTCAGACCCCTCTCCCGTAGCCGGCCATGAACCACGAGGAGCCTACACTCAAATAGCCGAAAGTAGGTACGATGATCATGTACATGTTTTGCTCAAAGTTGATAGTGCTTGTTACAGAATTTTACGGTTCCGGGGACAGACTGACTGTAGAGATTCGCGAATTTCAATTGTTCTGCTGGCTCCCAGAACCAGAGCTCACATCAGGATTTGTGCCTAGACCAGGACCTGCCAAATACTTAAAAGAAAGCCTTTAACAGCAAAATATTGGATACAACTGCAATTTTTGCAGATATTAGGAGGTCTAGGAGATGCCATCAAGCCTGCGGAAGTTGCCCGGGAAAGGTCAAGCCCAAAGGGGCTCATGGAACTATAAAGTATACGCTTGTGCCTCCAACTAGTTATATGGGAACTCCCTACGGGCCCCAGTATGTTCCACCTATAGTACGTACATGGACCTGCTGGGAAAGCACCAGTCGGACGCCTTCCAAGTCCCTTCATTCTATGTTGAGACCCTTGCCGCATTTCTGCTCATAGCCCTAAACCTTAAACCCTAAACCCTAAACTGTCATAGGGTAGAGCTCGTCCCGGAGGGCCCTGCACTTAGCGCATTTAGACGATGTCCGCTTGGGAAACCCTTTCGATGAGGCTATCACCTGATGGTATTTGGCAATTGAGCAACTTCGCACTTCGTACAGACCGTCGGAGTTGAAAAACAAAAAACGTTTCAAACAAAAGCTTACACGAACCTCCACCAGGGGCTCTTGCCGTGGACATAGAACGTTTTCGTTGCAACACCTGGCATGTTTCTGTGAGCTGAGCAATAGCCAAAGCGGAGTGAGCCCGTATGCCTTGAACAGGCGATCCTGCCTTGCAACGCTTATCCAGTGGGATTGAGGGCTTACAGGACAAATAGTTCCAACGGCGATCCAGAACGGAAACCTTCAAGAAACACTCAGAATGCTGTAGCCCTTCCTTCTACGCGCTTAAGCCACACATGCCCCGGCGACTGTGGGCATGGGCTGCGCCCTGCGTCTTGGTTGGAGGCCAGCCGGAGTTGCATCAGCACAAGGGCACAGTAGTGAAGTCAACCCCTAAAGCTGGTAATAGACTTTACGTTTGGGGTCCTATTTTTCCGGAAGAACCCCCATCCGCCTATGCGGATAGTGCTGTAAAACGCTATGGTGATTGAGATTCCGTGTTATGTGAAGCTTCCTTTCACTCAGGCATGTTTAAAGGTTGGTAGGTAGCTACATGGTGATTTGGTAGGACAAGCTGCCATTGTACTATACATCAATGTACATGCATTTAGTGCATAAAGTGCCACTCAACCCACCAAGTGGTTTTGTTGCCTTCCATCCACTTTCGCGAAACTAGTTTGGCAGGACTCCAGAAGAACCCATGTGAGATGTGCCTGCGGTTGTGTAGTAATTCGTTGGAGGGAGCTGTTCAGATTCCCTGTGTTGAGAACATGTGCTCATCTGGTGGCTTTTGTATACTCCCGAAGCAAATCGGAACTGTCGCAGTAACAATGGGATAATAGTCACAGCTAGAACATCTACAGCACGTAATATGATGTTTGTTCTGGACTGCTACTGGGTGAAGGCAGTGCCCAACATACATCCCAGCACACCAAACTGCAGACTCCGATGCAGGTGGGACGGTATGGTGCGGCTGGTCGCAAAGCTTCTGCAGTCGGCCTCCGCGGCTTGCAGTCCGAAGGCGTGCCAGGGTACCTCTCTCTACATAATCGTTACTTGGAGGTTTAGGGTATCTATGCCGCGGTTATAAGTGCAGTATAAACCTCAAGCTTCAAACCCCAAACCCCAAATCTTAGAAGCCCCAAACCCTGAACCCCTCAAAAACCCAAAGCCCTGACCTTGAAGCCTCTAAAGCCTAATGCTCCGTAAGCCCAAAATCCTGAGACTTCAACCAACTAAACCCCCAACCCTTGCAAACCTCCCCGACGCACCCCAACCCCCCTCAAACTTCCCCAATCCCTTAATCACCCCCGACATGTCCTTATTATTATTGCTATTATTCCTTTTATTACTATCCGTATTCTCATAAATATTACTAGCTATTATTCCCAAGGCACTCCACGGAGCTTGGGGGGGCCCAAGAAGGGCTCTCTGAGATTTTCAGCTGCAGCTTACACAGCTCGGCGGGGGGTTAGGTTTAGAGTTTAGGGTATGGGTTCGAGTTTAGGGTATGAAGATTTAGGGTTGGGAGTCTAGAGGTTTTGGAGTCTAGAGCTGAGCTTTCGGGTGAGGCTTTCTTCTTTCCTGCAGCAGCGGGCAGAGGGCATTTTATTTTTGGGAGGTCCATCTTCAGGAAAGGCGATTGGTTTTGGAAGCCTAGACTTTGGACTGACCTCACTGTATTTCAGTTCCCCCAAATTGCAAGCGCAGTAGTACCTTTAGAATTTAGAATTAATGAGGGTCTTGTATGAGACTTCTAGAGTGGTTGCAAATATCCAACCTAGCCCGAAACCAAAACCTCAACCCTAGCCCTAGGCTTTTCGCGCATCTGGAGCGCGGCGGCGCCAGCGGTCCGCAGCCCAAGTGTGGATTTCGGGTTTAGGGTCTGAAAACCTATAGGCTACACGGATTAGGGATGTCAGGTACTGTCATTGCAATTATCACTACTTATTTGTATTTCTGTTATTGATACTACTATCAACGTGGAGTACTGTTTGGGGGCTCAGTTTGTGTGCTTATTTTTCTTGCATGTACGTAGAAAGTCAGAAGTCTCAAAAGGACACACATTGCGAGCTGGCCCTATCAGGTCATGGACTAGAGCAGCGTTTAGGATTTAGGTCCGGCTCAGGGTTTAGGATTTATAGGTTTGGGGGTTTGTGGATAAGGGCTTCTTGTCGAAGGTCATGGCTTTAGCCTGAGGGCCCCAGTAACTAACTGGGATGTAGCCTGGGCCCAATAGGGTTCTCATGTAGGGGCTCTGAGCACAAATGGCGTCCCATTCAGGTGCTTGCTTGGCCCCCTAGGATCCAGTCAGGTGCCTTTACCTTGGTTGGGAAAATATGAGCATGGATGTTATATGAGCCATAGTCTAAACTCCTTAAAGGGGGGTTATATAGGGAATTATATAGGGGACTACTATAGGGGTTATTAAGGGGGATACTAGGAGTTTAGACTATAGCTCATATGTCAATGCAATCGATACCGGATACCTACCGATAAGCTCCGCCTTCCCTCCTGCCTCCTCCTCCACCCTTCCACCCTTCCACCCCTCCACCCCTCCACCCCTCCACCCCTCCACCCCTCCACCCCTCCACCCCTCCACCCCTCCACCCTCCACCACCCTCCACCCCTCCCCTCCATCATCCAGCCGCGGTCCTCGATCCGATGGCGGTACCGATGCTACATCGAAAAAAGTATTGCTGAAGCGGCCATGATGCTTATGTGTAAAAACATCATACAGCCGTTAGAGGGATATAGGGATTATCCAGGGATTATATTCCATTATCTAGGGATTATATTGCATGGTTAACCCTATTATATACTGTTCCTGCGTGTCGGCGTACCCAAGGTATCTTCCTTACGTACGGGGTTCTGGGCTTGCTGAGCTACGAAAGCCTCGCGAATTCATGGTATGTAAAGAAACCAACTGCGGGCTCTGAGTCCATAATAGTTTAGGGTTTAGGGTTTAGAGTACAGTATCTACTTTGAGCTATTTCGAGGTTCAAGGTTTTCCTGGTGTAGCTCATTTACCGAAAGCTCTGAAATCCCCTAAACCCTAAACTGTTCCCGAAGGTCTGCGAGATGTAGAGCCGCGCATCTGCGAAAACGCAGCTGGCCTGGGGTGCCGCGCGCAGCCATGCTGGGGTTTCCGAACATGAAAGGTTCTGTTTTTGGGCCGCCCCTTGCTTATGTCAACTAGCAGGTTAGCATTCAGGGTCTTGTTGCCCTTCTAGGATTTGGGTTGTCCTACACAAAGCTGAAGGCGGCAGACTTTGGGGTTGCAATGCTGGCTTAGAAGTTTGAAGCAGCCCAGCGGCCCTTGAAAGAACAGGTGTCGAGCTTTGTTCGATGGTTGACTTCGTAAATCCGTTCCAATTGCCACCATGTTGCACTGCAAAAAGCACTAGTGAGTGCTTACCTGAAGTAAGAAGTGCACTAGTTGCCCCTATTTGGAGCATTGAAGGGCTCATAGATGCCAGCGCAGGCTCTTTGCGAAACGGGCATTTCGTCGTGGTGACCTCGTGGTATCGATTCCGCGCACCTTGTGCCTGCTCGCTGATGACTCGGAGCCTTGAAGTCAAGCAGGGACCAAGCTTGTCTTCTTAAGCCTTAGATTTAGTATATTAAGCTATATTTAATTATAGTATGCTATATTGGAATCATGGAAAAGAAAATGGAAGCTACTGTAATAAAATGAGGTATGTGTGTATATATATATATATATGCATATTGCGGTTGTATAGGGGCCTGTCAACAACGCACCAAACTCTCACGCAACTGGAATCCTAAATCCTAGGCACTCTTAGATCTTGCATATCGATATCACGTTCTAACTAGCTGGCAAGTTTTAAAAGGATCCCTGCCCCCCCAGTACGCTAGAGCCCCTCAAGCCTCTTGATGAACAAATTCTTCAAAATCGTGAGTATCACCCCAGTAAATTGAACATGACATGGAAACTGGGCTTACGTTGTGATTTAAAGAGATTGGGGCTTCTCGTTCAGCACCTGGTTGGGTTTTGCCTGGGCAGAGGTTAGAAAATACTACGCACGACTGAACGACTGTTGCTACCCATTTAGATTAGAAACCCGGCCTGCATCCCACGTTTATGGTATAATAGAGTGCAAGGACAGAGGACACAACCTCACAACGTTGAGTTCCGTGAAACCCCTACAGAACCCAAACCCCAAACCCCCCAAAACCCTAAACCCTAAGCCTTCTAGGAGAAAGCCACCCAAAGCCCTAACCCCAAGCACTCAAGCCCCAAACCCCAAGCCTTCCAGGAGAACGCGAAGTTTTCCTCTCCAGAGATTTCGACCGCAGCGGCGCTGCTGCGGGCATCTCGGCACCTGTAGACATCTCATTCATGTGTGGGCTTCACATGAAGATTAGCTGTCTGTGTGTGTATAAGTATATATATATATATACATATAAATTTGATGTGTGATTGTGTGTGTATATATTGATGCACGAATGAATGTATATGCAATTATGTAGAAATACGCGTGTATATCATGTCTACATATGCATGAATGGAAGCAGGGTTTGCGTAAGGGTTTATAGGACTCTACCGAGGGGCCTCGCGAACAAGAATAGGCCTTTTGGCGCATTTCGCGTCATAGCTATGTAAGGATTGCAATTATTGAGGCTTTGTGAACGAGACTGCACAATGTCAAGTCTTGGGGTCGCTTTGGCATGCATGTTATGCTATACCTTACTTTAGCAACCTATTCATATAGGGTGTTCGGGCTCTGTAGACTCAATACACCTCCCAGGAAGATCATTCTGCTTCGATCAAAATGTACAAACTTGGTGGAATATACCCCGAAAACTGATCCGTAATCCCAAATCAGCTTGCAAGTGCTCCTCCTGTAGCTTTGACTTACCTGGGTTGCAGCGTTTTGAAATACATCTGGTTTAAAAAATCCTGGAGAGCTTTCTCCAGCTTAAGTAAGGAGTACAATTGCCCTAAATGGTACTAGGATCCCCACTGCGATGTCGGATGTATTCCTGAATGGATGTTAAGGAGAACGCCTCGCATAATCCTGGCCTCGCTGAGCCTCCAAGTGTGAGCTTTCAAAAAACGAGGGGTCCTTTTTGTCGCTCTAGATCCTATGTCCTATGATGCTAGAACCCTCAATTTTTGAGATCCAAATTGAGACCCATGCTCTTGGAAAAAACGTCGGATAGCTTCGCAAAACTGCTAAGGAAATGCAACAAGAGGATTCGCCGAACAAGGCCGGGATCTCTTTGCCACAGGTGTTGGTAGCATGGTTTCAAGCCAGGGGTATTATTTGGGACTGAGTCAGATTCGAGGGTATCTGGCAAACATGGTGGACTGGTGCATTCAAAATGGGTCTTAGTATTTGGGACAACCAGGCTACCATGAAATTCGGGGTTTGCTGCTTGCGGTTCCTCCATAGTCCACCAACGGGTGGTTTCCGTTAGTTGCAGAACTATACTTCTATATCCCGGAATGGTAGCTCATTGGGCTTATACAAGTGCTCAACCCCAGTATGGGCTACTCATAACCCAAGGCATAACTTACGCGCCCCGCGCCCCCACTGCAATTTACCTCCACAGCAAACCAACCCAATGGACAAGGTGACGCTTCCATCTTCTTTGGGTGTGAGAGGCTCAAGAGGAGGAATAGCAGGAGCAGTGTTTCATTTGGGGGTACTACAGTCCTCAAGAAGGAATATCATCTTACTTGGTTCAACCACCAAAGACAGTGCTACTCAAATGTTAGGGGCCGCGTTCAAACGCCCACCCGACAAAAGGCCCTCCATCTTGACAGCCACAAAAGGTTGACCGTTTAATGAATTCTTCTAGGAAGGCTTCAGAAGAACCTGGATGAGCTGGTTTGGAGACTACCTCCGAAGACAATGCCATGTTTTCACATCCATTGAACTACTGCTACCCGACATTCTTAAATAGTTTCCAACCGAGCACTGAAACTCAAAGCTGAGGATTACCCCACCACCCAAGATGGAAGGCATGTGATCCTCCAAGCACTCAACACAGTGCTGCCAAGAATCCCCAAGATGGACCCTTTACGCGATAGCCCCGCTAAACCCCTAATTCTTGAAAACTTCCAAGTCCCAGACACAAGATAAACTAAGCCTCAAGGCTAAATCCTGAACTCACACAGTTGCTGTATTGGCCAAGCAAGTGGTAGCAAGAACCTTTGCAGAAAGCTGCCCTTAATTTTTGAAAGCTCCTTAAACCCTAGACCCTCAAACCCTGGACCCTAAACCCTCATTTGTAGGTCTACCTGGAGACCCTTCCTGCACTGGCTTCTCTCCAGCATCCGGCCGCCTGGATGGCGCGTCATAGGCGGTTTAGGGTATTGGGGTCCAGGGTTGAAGGGTTTGGGGTTAGGGGTTGTGGGCATATATAGGGTCTCTCTAGAGGGGTTACATTGATAGGTAGCTGTTTCGATAGTAGGGTTTCTTTAAAGGGGTTATAGGGAAAGCTAGATGCTAAGGAGTGGACAATGAAAAGCCAAAGCCTGGTTGACTTCTGGGTTTGCAGGGTTGTATGTAAGGGCCTAGATAATGTTGACCGGGCTTGGGGGCATTTCTTGCCACAGTCTTATTTGGGAATTATCGTGCTTCTGCGGAGATGATATTGGTAGTTATCCGGCTTCTGCATTACAAGGCGTAAGGTTCAGGATTTAAGGCCCCGGGAGTCAGGCTCCGGGTCTACCGTCCACGGGCGTAGGGTTTAAGGGGTATAAGTACTTAGAACAGTTTTTTGGGGTACGTTATAGCTTGCTAGGGAGTCCTACTGGTAGTAGTTCGGGCTTCTAGCTTAGTGTATGACTATCATAAGCCTTAGCAATGATCCCACATAAGGCCTTAATCCGTTGGGCCCATGTGAAGGGTGAAGTGCAATGTAGTCCCAGGGCATTCCGTTTAGGGCCAGCTTCATGCTTGCAAGACTTTGATAACACCCTAAACCCTAAACCCCATAGATTCTGGTCAGCCCGGAAAACCTAGGCCCTATAAGCCATCGTCTGCAGACGGCCTGCATAAACCCTAGACACCCAACACCCTCCTGAACAACTTCGAGTGGGGCCAAATTCTAGGGCCTTGAACATCTCAGATGAGCTTTTTTTGGGTTATGGGAGAGTATAGTGCCGAACGTTTAGTGATATTATATCCTTTGTTGGGACATGGTATTTGAACCTTACCTGCCCACTACCACTAAACAATAATTAGACGGCCCTGCTGCCTGCACCCTTCTACCTGCATATGCATTTTCGTAGCGCATAGCTTTCGGTTTAGGGCCTGTAGGCTTTAGGATTACAAAGAATAGTGACCATATCCGGCTTCTGGATGTGTTCAGTCCCCTTAGTTTCGGAAACTACGGTACCAACTTGGTGGAGCTGAGCGCTCTGCAGTCTAAATCCCCAGCCCTGGGCCTCAAACCCTGAAACAAGGTCGTAGAAACCAGGTATACTCCCCTTAAACAATCCCATCGTAGCTCTTCATCAGTAAATTCCCCAAGCCCTTGGCACCTCCCCGGGGCCCAGTAGTAGTAACCCCCACCCTAAACCCTAAAGTGCTAAATCTTAAATCCCTAAACCCTAAATCCTTAAACCCTTAACTCTAAGCAACACCCAGGGTCCCACAATCTATCGAAAGGTGGCAGGGGCTCTTCGCTGGCAGCCCTCGCGGCCTTCGCAGGGTTCGCCTTGCGAGGCTGCGATAGGGCAAGTGAAGACTTGTTATGCTTTATGGAGGCCATTGGTTTAGGGTTTAGGGGTAAGGGCTTAGGGTTTACGGAGGCCATTGGCCAAGAAGCGCTCTGCAATTGTAGGGATACAAGATGGCAACATAATGATCCAGTCGTAAGGAGGATGAGCAGGGGTCTAGCAACCGGTGAGTGGCCTAAACTACGATACAGTAGCCATTATGCTCGTAGTCCTTTGCATGCTATTGCATTCCTTTCCGGTGCCGCGTGCATACATGTGTTGTGTGGTGTGTTTGAGATTCTCGTGGTAAGTTGTGTATGATGTTGTATTTCCTTTACATATACATGTTGGCGCCCGTAGGTTCAAGTCCAATCCTCGGTGGCCCGAAATGCCTGGAGGAGAATTTATCTTCCCTTCCCTAAGCCCCGGCCCTTGATCACCAAGAGTCAATCCTGATTCGCTTCAGCGTAGAGGACAGGGACAGGCCGCCAAAAGGCTTATGCGCAAACGGTATAAGCACGCAGAACATGGACAAAGGATCAGAGGCTTATTCTTCCCATAGAACTTCTAAGTCTCTTGAAGAAGCAGAAGAAACAGGGGATAGAGCAAGACGAAGAAGAAAGATCCAAAAAACATCACAGGCATCCACCAAAACCTGAATCCCTAAGCCCTAATTGAGGATCAAAGCTGCACAGGATGCGGGCTCTGGCAGCGGTTGATCAGCTGCAGCGCGTTTGCTCCGCCAGCGAGGATCCGCCTGCAACAGCGGAGAAGGGGGATTGTAACTTTGGCATGATACTTATATTATACATATATATATACGCATGTGTGTATAGTTTTCTGGTGAAGTTAGCAGTATATGAAGATTATGCAGATACGCATGTGTATGTACATATACAAATGTATTTGCACATGTGTGTTCATGTAGGTCTACATCCAAACGTGTTGTGTCTATCCGAGTTCTGCAAAGACATTCCCAACCATAGAAGAGGATAGACGGAAGCTCGAAAATCCTTGAAGCGTCTCATTGGCTTACATGCGATGCGGAAAGCGCAAGAACCCCAAAACCATAGCCCTCCCCCTCACTCAAACCCAAAAACCTAAATATCTTGTAGTCCTAGACTCAGAGGAGGAGGCGCGCTGGGCCTATGCCACGGTGAGATCTCGAGCTTTTCCAAGCTCTTTGGATGAAAAAACTTCCCCAGACAGAAATCATGCGGGCGGCGATTGTAAAAAAGTGTAGTCTTGGGGTGGGGGGGGCTAGAGGCCCATATTTGCTTACTATCCGCCGGCCCTAAATCCCAGGGGTGTGGGGTTTAGGGGTTTAGGATTTAGGGGTTTAGGGGTTTAGGGTTTGGGGGCCCACCAACACAAAACCGTGTGCTCGCAACGTGCTGAGGTGACCGAGGTGAGGTGGCTCTTTGCCCGTGACTTGGCATTCATGCCGTTGATGCTAAAAATCGTCATGACTTTATTCTACTAGAATACCACAATTCCCAATGTATGAGGTACTCAGGGTCATGCCGAATTATTTGTATCAATGTACTCAGAGGTTTCCTGTAGAAAAAACACTCTAAGGCGACTTTTGGGTAGATATACTGCGGTCTGGGGGGTTGTTACGCGAGGTGGGCACTGTTTTTTTTTTGTTTTTTCTGTTCGCGTGTTTTCTTTTGTAGCCCCCACAGAAGACACTGCTTGCGTTCTTTAACGTTTTGTTCATAAGGCATCTAACAAGGAGGCTTCGGGTAGGGCCTAGGGCCTTATGCTATTTGTTCGGATCTGGAGGCGGTAAAAAGGCCGTTGGGTTCAAGGTTTACGTAGGTGTTTCAAATGCTGCATACAAAAGACTTTAGTCTTCAAGCATGGCAGCTGCGCAATTTCGACCGACATTGTGGACGTGTCTCTCCAGTTAGTTATGGTCTACAAATGCGTGCTTCGTGGTGGGTGTTTCTTTAGCGCAAGCCTTGTCACTGCTCGTCTGTGGACTGCTACGGGACGGTGCCCCCTCTTTACCCAACTATACTATTATTACTACTACTACTACTACTACTAACTACTACTACTACTACTAACAACAACTACTACTACTACTACTACGCCTACTACTACTACTACTACTACTAATTACAGTTTATAACGCAAATCATAACTTAGAGCCCCTCCGTGTAAAATTGTTGTGCTCAAACCTCTCATCCTACATCCACACAGGGTTTGCTCACTGCTGGCTGAGCTCTGCCGCACCTTCCCAGAAAGCCCGATACCTCCAATTTCGGAACCATGTGAGTAGTATTTTATTTGGGGGAAATTGGGTTCCCAATATAGAGGAAGATTATATCCTCCTTTTGCGGTATAGTTTTTTATATAAGGAAAATAATCTTACCAGGTTCAACCACCCAAAAAACGCTACTCATGTGTGGTTGCATGACAGGATGTTGCACCACTGTGCCCCGGCCATGCTGTCCACCATTTTAATGTCTAGCCTTCCCGTCAGCCCGATACTCCTCCATTAAGGGATATACCCTGCGTAAGACGAATGCCCCCAACATGATTTTAGGAGATTCAGAGGATATTGGGCAGGTACTTTACACAACCTAGCCTGATACATAATATAAACCCAGCTCGTCCATTTTCAACATGTTTTCATTCTGCCTCATTGTAACTATTCCTATGAGCACTTTACAAGAACCCTACATGACTGAAAGGCTTCTGGACTTGCTAAACCACCATAGCCCAGCGGTGCAGTCAGGAGGTCCACCAGGGGTGTTTTCAGGGATTAGGAGTTACCTAGACCTCCCTAAGCCCTAAATCCGCTTTAGGCCCCAAACTGCAGTATATAGGCCATGACTCTAATCCCCCTTAAGTAGATAGAATATGTTGTATATGGAGATCTTTTTATACTATACTCAAAGCCACATTATATCTACTTAAGGGGGACTATAACTCTAAATCCTAAACCCTAACTATTAGTTTCCATTTTCTTTTCCATTATCCCTATATAACCCCAACATAGCCCTAATTTTCTATCTACTTAAGGGAGACTATATGAGTATGAGAGGTCTAGGTAGAGCTGAGGATATAGGGTCTTCTGTTTAGCCTCTCGAGTCTAAAGTTTGCGATGTGTGGTCTCAAGTTGCGATGTAGGGTCTGTTTGCGTTCAAGTTTGCGGTTTTGGTGTTGCGTTCAGGGCTACGAACTAGCGCTGAGTCTAGGGTGCGGTCCAGGGCTTCGGGACAAAGCTCGGAGACTCTTGAGATTTGTGCCTTTGTGCTCCTAGCTCTTAAAGTTTCCTCGTGGTTTTCTTAACTTAGGGCACCTGTCTGTAACCCCATAGTCATGATCATACTAGAACCCTCATGACGAGGACCAGAAACAAGTATCCCGAAGTCTTGAAACCCCCACATCCCCAAGCAAAGAAATCCGAAACCCCAACCCTAATACTCTAAAGACGCATGATAGGCCCAAGCTGTGGCTTCGTGCGGGCTGGGCCAAGGCGCCCACGGCATGTTACCTTAGGGGCCACGTATAAGGGCTTCCCAAAATTAAGGGTCCCTGCAAAAGAGTCGTAGAGGATATATAGGGGTTATACCGTGATCTATAGGGCTCAGTGGCTTCCGAAAAAGGATCCCCATGTGAAGGACTACAGTATTTGGGGGTCTACATGGGAGTCCCTTGTCCAGTTATGTACGGAAACTACGGAACTACAACAGATGGACATGATGTGCCCCAATGCGCCCCAATGCCCGCAAGTAGAGCATGGGGTAGAAGGGGACGCGTGCACCATAAGGGCTGTACACATCATCTTTTGCACCTGCTCCGCCAGGAAGCTGGGCGCCATTAGATGATGACTCACCTCTGATCCCTGGCAGGCCGGATACGCAAACGTGGCCTGAGATCTGCGTCCAGCCTGGAATTAATCAAAGCTTCCAGCCTCACCCAAGCACGAGCACACCTGTGCTCGACGCCGCGCCAAGGATCTGCTCCTGTGCTTACGGCGGTTGCATGCTTGAAGGAGACGTCTGCTTTCCACTTTTTTTTCACGAGCCATATGGCTGCCTAGTCTTCCTCCGCTAGGGCGGCGACAATCTTCCAACTCGTGTCGTCAACCCTCCGCGTGAGGCGTCCCGCTCCCCTCCAGCTGTGTTGCCGTCGCTGGTCTGGCCAAGTCCTCCAAGCAGCATGCTGCGCACGTGAGCGAGCAGCAGCGAGCGACTTGCTGACTGCTCATCCCTTTCGGGAGGCGGTAGCTGGCTTGCCTGTCAACACGCATTCTGGCTACAGCGAAGGCGCCTGATCAAAGAGTGTGAAACTTTACTTATTTCACGAACCAATCGTCTCTAGGCCTTTGGGCCCATCACCTGAGGAAGTACAACATACGGACCTTTCTGAATTAGGCCTATTATCCTTTAATGAAGGGGGAGCTTACGGGGGTAGTATAGGGAGGGGTATTAGGAAACCCATGAAGCCACAAACAGGCAGAATATGTCGCGTACAACTTACCTATTCTCCTTCATCTACATTGATTTGTTGGGGGCCTAAGGCCTGAGCATAGCAACTCACTGCTTCCACCTATGGCCCGCCCAAGCCCGGCACCCTAAACCTGGCCACGCACCCGCACGACCCATGGAAACAGCATCCTATTGGCAGGTAGGGCATCGCCCGCACCTTACTTGCTGGTGATAAGGAGGGAATCAAAAAAAGAGCGTTGACACGTTTATTCTTTTCAGTGTCCAGGGTTTATGATTTGATTCGCTGTGGCGGCATTTTACTGGCAGCTACTTTGGAATGAAAGAAGGGGGGATGGATGATTTAAAAGGATGATATAAAAGCATTGAGATGAGTACTGTACAATCACGTGCAATCGCAGTCGTTCTTTTCTTCCGTGGAAGCTGCGATAATGTTGAGATTGAATGCTTCAACAGAGCCCCCAAGGAGTGACAGATAGCATGCGGATGGAAAAGCTGATAAACCTGTACCGTTCTGGCAGGCAGGAAGTCCTTACAACATGCAATCCATGCAGCCGCATGCCGTAGTCTTTCAGAAAGTGATCCTCAAACTTTTCAGGGATGTGAAATGCATTCGTGCACCTAAGGGTTACGCCTCGTGTTCCCTAGGACTTGGCACGTAGATACCTGGACCTCAAGAGTAAGCACTATAACGGCCCAAAACCTTGAAAAGCAAGCACCCAGGCCATTCTTCCACATGATCTTGGTGGATCAGGTTAAACCCTCATCCTCTAATCCTAAACCGCAAGCGCTGGACCTTCTCAAAAAAACCTCGGACAGGAGCAGTTTAGGGCTGACATGGATAGTTTTACCCCCAAACCTCGCAGAGTAATGGAAGATCAAATGGAACGACAGAGGAGTGAGAATTAATGGAAACTGGGGTCGTGGCTAGCATTTTTGCTTTTCACTAATTTCAAGGGTTCGGAGCCCAAAGCCCGGCGCAGGCTGTCCATGGTAGCAGAGCGGGCGATCGAAGCTGGAGAGGTAACGATCCATGGTCTCAAGCCTGTTACCTAACGAATTTGAGGCTTGCTTTCTTTCTGTGTGGCAGTATCGGGGATCTTGGCGTGGGCCAGGCAGAAAAGGCGTTTGGGGTTTCTGGGAGAACTTCAGTAAGCAGATGCTGCTCCGAACTCTTCGCCTGAAGACTATTTACTGCTTCTCAATCTAGAGGCTGGCCTGTCCTGTGTATTGTATAGATATCATACAGGATCCACGCTTTTTCCCGAAACACTCAAGCCCCAAACATGAACTAAAGTGGCACGGGCCGTGATGTCGCAAACTTCCTGCAGAATCCAAGGTGTCGTCACCCAAGCGCAAGCAGAATTCGTGCCGACATTCCACAAATTGCAGGTAGTTTATACGCCATATATGCCCGACTCGTTAGGATTATGGCAATGCTGGCATTGTCCAAGCCAGACCTTTCTGTAAACCACAATCCCACAGACTTTATGGACTGAAGGGTGCACATCTTGTGGATGGAAATCTGGCACCCCTTACCCCTTACATACCCTCTGGCCGAGAACTTGGGCAAGTTTAGGGCTGCAGGCTGCGCAATTTCTCTTAGGAAGAATATCTGAAGCCGATGCAGGAGCTGAGCCACCTGTATGCGCTATGTCCCAGTGCCGAGCTGCTAGCAGCTCTTCTAGACATAGTTTAGGATTTAAGGGGTTGGGTTTAGGGCCTAAGGGGCTTAGGACTGCGTCCCCAAAAGAGAAAGTAACTGTTATCATATGCGGGCTGAGAAGAATGTCAAAGGTATCATTTCATCAGTATCTCTATGAGGAACCAGTCGTCGGCCGGTCCACTTTTGGATTTGGAAGACGGTCTACTCCTTGACAGTCTTGTTCACACCTCTCTTGCAGGCACTTTCGTGTCCCACGTGTTGGAGCTGCATCCTGCTAATGTAAATGCTGAATCCTCGACTCCTTGCACCAGGCCTACTGCGCGATGCCCGTGTTGAAGTTCTGAAGCAACATCAACACCACAAACCCAAAACCCTAAACATCCTAAACCCTAAACACCCCAAACCCTAAACCCTAAACACCCTAAACCCTAAACACCCCAAACCCTCCACCCTACACACCCTAAACCCTAAACCAACACAAGGCAAACTACGGCTTTGTGCCCAAAGGTGGCACTGGCGGATTCGAAGCAGCAACGATAGCCACCCGGCTCGTTTGCGGCAGGGGTTTAGGGCCTGGGTGTTATGACTTAGGGTTATAGTGCCCCTTAAGTAGGTATTGAGTACTATTGGGGTTATATAGGGGTTATATAGGGATGATGGAAAAGAAAATGGAAACTACTATTTAGGGTTTAGGGCTTAAGGTTTAGGGTGTATAGTGCTCCTTAAGTAGATAGGATATGGGGTAGATGGGGATCTTATTATTGTGTACCCAAAGCCATTTTCTATCTACCTAAGGGGACCATGGCGTTCAGAGTTTATAAAGGGGTTTAGGGTTGAGGGTTCAGAGTTTAGGGGTTTTGGGATTCCATCTCTTAAGCTCAGTTCCCTCTTCCTAACCTCTCAACCCTGCGAAACCCTGAAGCATGGATCATGAAACTCTTGCAGATTACGAAGTTCAGTGTTGTTGGGGACTTCAGGTTTGTGGGGCTGAAGCCCTAAATCGCATGGCACATGGATCGGACGCTGCAATGTCATCCGCTCTTTCTTACGGGGAGGCCCTAGGGTTTAGGGTCGCAAGCCTTTCAGAATGCGGATGCGTATCGTTGCAAGCCCTATAAGATCATAGTTATTTAAGCGTTGTATAGTGGTGTGGCTGGGTGAACCGCCCTGCAGCACCCCCCGCCCAAAAACAAGTGCACTCGAATGGTCAATGACGGTGGTGAATACAGAGGAGTCCTGAAATTAGGGCTTGTCTACGGAGTAAAACTTTGTTGGGGGTATGCGATTTTCGGAAAATTGGAGGTCCCATTTCGGGAGTCCTTATAAGAAAGCCCAGAGTATATTAGAGTTTATATTTGGGCCAAATTCCAGCCTGCCCTAACTCCAAACCCTGAACCCTAAACCCCAAACGCTAAACCCCAAACCCTAAATTCTAAACCCTAACTCCCAAACCCTAAATCCTAAACCTTATCTACTTGGCCATAGGCCATTAGTCCTCAAGCGCCGAGCCAGCCTCTAATCCCCGAACCCCTGAACCCATTGTCGGGATTCCAGGACATGTGTATGTAAAAATGTATGTGTGTATATATATATATATATATATATTTATACGTATACACCTTTGGAAATATCTACATATATCAAGATATAGGGGACATGTTCAATTACCTCCAGTTTTCTAGGCTATTTCGACGAATTAGGGACTCTAGAATGACTTCAAAAACTGCAGGTCATCGGCGTGACAGGTAGGATACATGTTCAACAGAATCCCTGCAACTTGCGAAGCAGGCCAGCCAAGAAATTCCAGAGATCGACCAAGGCGGTGCCGTCTGGCGACCTGTTGGCCGGGCCTGGTGGGGACAAACGGCTGGAGGCCCGCTCTCAGGGAATATATATCTATATATATATATATGTATATATGGTACCCCCCCCCCCAAAGATCCACCGTTTTTATACTTTGTATATATATGCATAGTATTTTCCACACATGAGGTCTAGGTTCTGAATGAAACCATCTGTTTCAGCAACTCATATTTTATTGGGAGG